>ML802595.1:76363-89082 GCA_009831015.1 Picea engelmannii | reverse complement strand
ATTATATTGGTACAAATGCACTACTATGATATGTGGACCAGTGCAGGTTTTCAGGTGGTGAGACTGCCCAAACTGAATAAACGATGACAAAATTCCCAGCAACATGGTGCCACTGTATGTTCCATGGAAGGGTGTGGACCCTATTTCTTTTAAGAGGGGTGGAGGCATTTCCCACTGTGTATCCTCTGAAACCTGGAGTCATGGGAGGACAGTGTTAGCTCATGCTCCCCTAGACGTGTGACGATGACTGCCAGTTGCCTACTGGGGAAGCTTGGTCAAGAGAGTTGACACTTCTGCTTACGGGATCTATTTGGAGTTAGGTCAATATAGTTGATGCTCCAAGATAGTCTAGCAGAGGAAGGATAGGGATGGAAGATTGAAGTAAGTTAGGGAAGAAGGATGAATAGAAGTAGTTGAGAGTGTGTGGGGATTTCTCCTTATAGAAGAATTTCTAGATTTCCTCTTTATTTTTTGGGAGAGAATAAAAAGAAAAAAAGAAAAATATATGTATATATGTATATTTATATTTACTTAACTAAACTAAAATTATCTAAGTGAATGTAGCTTGTACTAAATTATTGTAAATGAGGAATTTCGTGAACATTTAAATAGTTTACTATCTTTTATGGAATGAATGGTCTTGTTGATTGGATTGAACGCATACATGAAATGAATGGTCTTGTTGATTGGATAGAATGCATACAAGAATTACTTTAGGTGTGATAATTATTTTTATTAGTACATGTACGAGTCCTCTATGTTCTAGCTACACATTTATGCCTTGCACATGTACACTAGTATGTGTAAGTGTTTTAAATTGATGATGTTGCTTATTTGATGTGGATGTATGAATCATGTGTCGTTACCCTTGTATTGTAAATTGCTCTAACTTCGGGACAAAGTTTCTTGAAGGGTGGGTGTATGTAACAACCCAAATTGATTAATTTTATCCTAATTTTTAAATTTGAATTTAATTCATTATTAAAATATAGTAAATGAGTCTTTTATTATTTTATTATTGAAAGTGGGTGAAGTAATTAATGGGGGGATAAGGTTGTTTGACAATTAATGGGAGGATAAGGTTGTTGGGGAATTAATGGGAGGATAAGGTTGTTGGGGGATTAATGGGGGGGACTTGAGAGAGGAGGATAAGAGAGGAGGGGAGCACTTGGAAGAGGATTTCATTTTTATTTTGGTTTGAGAATTTCTAAGGGAAAGGAGAAGGGAGGAGGCAGTTGGGACTGTGTATCTATTCTACAACTGTTTTGTGCTTACAGACTTGAGGAATTTCATAGGGGACACTTGTTGCTGGGAATTTTGGGCTCGGGGGCCAGGAAACCGTAAGGAATCCTAGGGCTAGGGAACCAGATAGGTTGTTCCTAGCTGGCTGGGAGGTTAATCAGTTTTGGGCAGAGCTTCAACTTGGGAAAAGCTTCAGAACAACATCAATTTGAGGTATTTATCATCATTATTATGTTGTGTTCATTATTGTTATATTGTTCACTTTTATTATGCTAAACTTGTTATTCATTATCATGCTGCTCATTTTTAAATTTTGTTGAACAATGAATTGTTATTATGCTGAATAGTGAACTAAAAAGAAATTATGATAGCATTTCTATATCTAGATTTTGTTTGGTAAGGCTCTGTTTGGAATACCATTGACTAAACTGAATTTATCTTCCTGTGCAATTTGAAGACTTTTGACTGTCCTCCATGTGAGGGAAACCTGTAACAGAACATAGATAATACTGCCTGAATCAACTCAAAGATGCATTGGAGCGAGAATATAACGCTATAATGATAAATTTATAGATACGATGATCTTATAATAATGAACACTTATAAATAGAGGAAACTCAATACAAAGCATTCATATAATCCATCATTCAAAATCTAGCATAAATCAACAATAATTAAATGGCAGATCATTCACAGATGTAATATGGAACAACAAATTACAGACATAATTAAAGTACTTAATAATATGAAATACCATATGATAACCAAACTAAAGTTGCATCAAGCATTATGATATTTCATAGGATGGAGGAAAAAACATAATGGGGTAAGCGTCACACTGGTCTAAATCCAAATGATGAACAACTTCTCCATAATGGTTCTCAAGAACATCATATGCCCATAATGTGTCCTAGCCAAAGATGTCTTCACTACTAATAGTCATTACTATTTAAACTAGCTTAGGATTCACATCCTCTTATCATGCAAGATAGAGTGTAATCCCCAAAAAATATATAGTATTACAAAAATAGTACAACTAGAAACCACTCCTGTAGGAGTTGGTTTGCAAAAATAATAACAAAGTTTTATAAACATAAAAGAAAGAAACTACTGAATAATAGAGTGTATGATACAAGATGGTTTCTCCATGTAAACAACAACATAATTATCATCTTCCGATAGATAGAAAAAACAAAATTGATATTCAGGAAATAATGCTAACTAATATTCAGAAATAGACTGGCTACAAAATCAAAGATTTTGTAGCTAGTCTTATTATTATCAAAGAAAATCGAAATTAAATCTTCCTATTTTAGTTTTTCATAACAGAATGAAATAAAATCAAACAAAATCATTTTTACCATTAGAAATTAGCAAGCGAAGGACCAGACAATTTCGAATTAATGATTGCATTGAAATTGGTTGCATTTTTTATGATTAGATTACCAGATCTTTTGGGTCTTTTATTTGCTTTCTCTGCACATGATTTCAGCTCTTGGTTTTCTTGTTCAAGTAAAGAATTGCGAGAAATCAGACATTTTACTTGTTCCTGTAACAACAGAATATCCCTGTAATACTGTTCTATCCGATCTAAGAAATTGTCACAATGTACTGGTGCAATAGCTGACTGATGTGGAATGTTTTCAACAATGGGTATTTTGTGTTTCCCTGTGGCTTGTTTCAAGTCGTGACCAATTCCAGTGAAACCCTATTGTCCTTTGAGACATGGAGGTAACCTAGAGACAAAATCATACTGCTCAACTTGACCAAGAATTTCATTTTTGAGAGATTGGTTTGTTGGACAACTGAGAAGGGGGGGGGGGGTGAATCAGTTGTTACTGTGCTTAAACAATTATATCCATTTTTAAATTCATTACAGAACTCTCAATGATGATCACAATAAATAAGTAGTAGAGTATTCGACATCAATCACACACATGTATAATACATAGACATATATTCCCGAGGACACCCATAAAGGGTGAAAACCTCTTCTTCTTTATATGATAATTATTTTCTGTACACTATCATTCTTATGAGCACCAACTCATAATGAGGCTACCACCTCTATTTTGCAAGATGCTACTTACTGAGAGCACCAAATATTTGGTTTCTCTAGCACCCACTAGAAGGAAGTATGAAATCCCTGAATGTTCTAGCACCAGCTAGATGGAAGCACCAACTTCCAGTCATACAGACACCAACCTGTATATCAGAGAACCAATGTTCTCCCTTGTACCACCCTGCCACCCTGGTTTCTCTGGCTACAACCAGATAGAAGCTATAAATCCTTGCGTTCAAGCGCCTACTTGAAACTCTAAGGACAACAGTCCTCCCTAGCACCTCCCTAGCACCTCCCAACCACCCTGAAATGTAAAACTTTGCTTTCCATGAATTTATTACAGTGATTCAATATTTTTCATTAGCTTATCACTGTTCTGCTATGCTTCTTTTCTCTGCCTGCCTCAATGTCTTCTTTCTTGCATCCTCTTTAGCTTTCTGATCTTCTCCTCTGTCTCAACATACACTCCTCGGCTTTCTCTTCTTCTCACAGATATGCCTCTCTGTTCTTTTCTTCTTCTATGCTTCAACTCTTGCACATCATGCTTTTACACGCATGCAACACTCAAGACAATAGCCACCCAATCTCTTCTCTGTACTCCATTTTTATAGTCTTAGTGCACCTTGTGCCTACTTCATGCACTATCCCACTGCATTCCATTTCTCCGTTCATAATCACTAGCACTTCTCATGAGGTCCTTTGGCTTCACCTACTGTAACAGTCTTTGACACACTTCCATATGTCAATTGACTCTATGATGAGTCTACTCTCCACTGGCAGTGGCCTCGAGACTCTTCGTCTTCTCTGTCTGTTATCACCTAATCATGTATGGGGGGTGTTTTCCTAGCAGGCGGCCCCCTTTCACAAAAAGATTTCAAGAAGTGGGTTAAAAACCCATGTATCCTAAGTTTTAGCGCAAAATGTGCATTTCGCTAAGCAATAGGCTGATTTAGGCGGCCAGGATTTGCGTGCCCAGATCAGTGGTTGGGATTCAATTCTGGACCCCCCTCATCGTTCTTCTTTTAATGGGGGGGGTCCAGAATGGAGCGTGCAAGTTTGAAGGGCCGGTATTTAAGTGCCTAGATCTACAACTGAGGTTCAATTCTGGACCCCCCCCACCTTTCTGCCTTTAACTGGAGGGGGGGGGGGGTTCGGAATGAGGCAGTTTTGTATAGGCCCCTCCTAAACCTCTTACCACTTCCTCCTCCATTTACCACCTTTGCCTCCTTCTACCATGTGTCTTCCACCCAGCCTCTCTCCTTCCCCTGTCACATCTTGACTCTCCATGTCATGAACTCCGAAATAAATCTTGGCTTCTCTAGCTCTGCTCTCGATGATGTGACCACTGGATAGCCATTTGAGCGCTTCATTCTTTAGATCAACGTTCCACGTTCCGTGGTGATCGGACGACTATCCTCCACCCCGAAACTTCATCTTTCAGGACTTGGGGGAGTTTTGATGCTAAAAATCCCAAAACTAAACTCCTAGAATGACGTCACTTGATGGCATGACATGATCCATGTGGCTGCCACGTGTCACTTAGAATTGTGATTTCCAGGTTCCTGAAATGTCGAATCATCTTGACACTTGTTGTTGTCTGATCGTGCCATGTGTCATTGTTGACGTAGTCTTACACCTGTCCTTTCTGACGTGGTATGCCACATTCACCTCCTGGATCTGATGGCTCAAATTCTTCCTTGATACAACAACTAGGATTATTTCGTGATTTCGCATATCACGAGTTTAAGAGGTTAGCGAACCCCATTACTTTGACTTTCCAGTCAGCGAAAGGATGATCTTTTTTCATGTATCCTTCTTGGATCAACGGTCCATACTTGTCCTCGATCCAATGACTAAGATTATATCGTGATTTCTCATATCATGTGTTTGAGAGGTTAGGGCACCTCCTTCCTTTGACCTTTCAGTCAATGAAATGATGATCTTTAGCCACGTGTCCTTCTTGAATATGGACAGTCCTCCTTATTTCGGGATATTGTGAACCTACTTCACTTTTCACTTTGACTATCATGGAGGTTCTCCTGGATCGGATGATGGTCAGTCCCCACGCTCAAATCTAACGCCCAAGATATGTCCTCCATCTGCATGCTCCTCCTGTCTTAATTTAGATCTGACGATCATCGAGAATTCTGAATGGGATCCAATGATCACTGTCGCTTTTCCTTCCTGTGTGTTCTTGCCATCAATGACAAGTGCATTGTTCCTGTGAACATGCCAACATGGTTATCCGAATCTTCCCGAGCAAGGAAATTGTTGATTTCTTCATCTGAGCAGTGATCATTGACCTCGATCGTAGATATCGAGCTCAAATGATCCTTTTTTCGATTCCTTAAACTCTTAGATATCAATTGACTAGGCCTCTTGTTTATGAAAATCAAATATGAACTCTGGTTTTTCTTACCTTTATGAAATTTTCTAACAGTAGCTTTGTCACTATGGTTTTGATTAGGCTCATTAGCAAGAACAGGGAAAAATTTTCCTTTTAATTCGTCAACTACTTGTTCCAACGATTTCTTGGACAATAAAATACATTGTGATTTCTTAACCATGGGGGTTTGCAAATAAATGGAAACATATTCATGAATTTCACATCCATATGGCGGAATGAAATCCTGACTTTCAGTCACAGGACTATCAAAAAATGGGTTTACATTTAAAGGCAGGTTGACTGTGTTGTCGGTCTGGGAAAAACCATTTCAACTTAGGAAACTTTCCCAATTATCTTTGATTTGTGATAGGCGATATATCAACAGGATTTTTATGAGCCTATGATGAAATAGGCTCGACAGAGAATTCATTCTCTGTCTCTTAAAGAATTTTGACATTTTGTATAGGCTCATTACCAGGTAGAACAACATGTTCAATTCAAACCCAATGAATAACATAAGGAGTCGGATGTGGTATAAAAACACCAAACCATACCTACCCTCGCAGGTTATAAACTGTTTCAAAATCAAAATAAGGTCATGCCATCGTGGTTTTAGTAGGTTAATAGGAATACCTTTAGGGCAGCAGGTAGACTCGCGAGAGACCATGAACAGGTTCCATGTAACATCCTCCATTTTGGCATTCTTAAACCACTTTTCACCTACCTGTGGGAGTCTTGTTGCTTCGGCGACAAAGTCTTCTATGACCTCCTATTGCACATCCCCGACCTTGGCCCTAAACCCATCAAATGTCTGCGCAAAGGCCTGTGCAACCGCAAGGTTGTAACCATCAAATTTCCTGAGGAGATATCCTGATTGTGAGCCTTCAAATCGTCGATGAAATCATTATGGGAAAGAAGATCTTGACAGCCGTTCGGTTCGATTCAAACCACAGGGGCCATGGCCATCATGAAATATACCTAATAGATATCATAGGAGGGAGACTTAGGCTTCCAATAAACGAGTAGTAGAGAGAGGTATGTGAAAAATACAATGGCCCGAAAACTACGAAGTTTGGAGACTTCCATAACTTAATAAAATGAGTTTGGGAAAATGAAAAACTAGAGGGATCGCAGAACTATGAGCCATTACCCATAATGAAAATCAAACCCTACACCAGTATCAAATGCCAATTCGAATAATGAATGGTTTCATTAATGCACAGGACAACAGGGTGAGGTAAAGTCGTGGGTACATCAGACCTGTACCAAGCAACATGAATATTGATATGACTGTTGAAATCATGAAACCCGTATAGAATGTTAATCAAATGTTTGCGCATTCATACATTTCACAAATTAAAACCATTGATGAACCATAGAACCAATTAAGTTATGATATCCATAATACATAAAAATTGTGATAGTGAATCAATAAATGAGTTCATAAAACTTGAAGCTTAGCAATATATGGGTGCCTTCAAAGTGAAATTTATTAGGTAGACAATACAACTATAACATCGTTATCCCAAACCAAGTTTTTGTTTAAACTTCATTCTTACAGTCATGAATTTTAAAACAAAACAAATGAAAATTCAAACGAAAAACTTAATAAGATAAGTTTATCCCAATCATCGCCTCGAAGCCCAAAATCATGAGTGTTTATAAATTTAAGGAGGTGGAAGCTACAAAAATGTATAATCTCTTTGTGCTGATTTTAATTGTGATAAAAATCGACAAAATGTTGGCTTCCAACAATGGCGACATATTGCGAGAAACAATTATCTCTGTACCACTAGAACATTTATGTCAGGGGGTCAGATGAAATAAATTTTTAGAAACAGTCAACAACGGATCAAGCACTACAATCATAACTCATTTAATAAATAAGTTCAACATCATATGTATTTATGTTCAAAAATGTAATCTGGTATCTAATTTAGATTACGAGTGTAGCAATGTTTATACAGATAACTTCGATACCATTGACAGGGCCATTGCTACCAGCAGATGTCCATAGCCTTGGCAAGGATGTCATTTAGTCGACTCTAGTACCTCTATCCTATCCAAGAGTTGTCCATTCATGATAAAAACATCTTTATACTTTATCAAATCAAAATACATACCTGAGAATCTTCTTAAACCCGACACTGCTTCACCGCCAACGGGCCTGTTCAGTACCCTGACAAAGTTGCCCTGGTATCATGACTGCATTTACCCGTTGCCAGAAGACCTTTTCAGTGTATCGGTGGGTTTACAAACACTTCCCACACATTACAGTTCTTTCAACTCTCTAGAATTTGTTTATAAATTTGGAGAAAACTTCATGATTTTCAAGAGAGTCGGGTGATACTTAAAATCTCATAGAATGAAAATATTGATCATTTACAAATTATTTTTCTGTTTTGATGACTTTCATCATGATTTGGACAGTTATATTTTTGTTAAGAAATCCTCTCTAGGATGGGGAATCACACTGAGTTGTTTTCATTAAAACAAGGACGATGTTATAAATTTGTTAAGGATAATCGCGTCTTCCTATAATTTCAATGAGAAACTAGAAACACTGATTTGAACAGAGACGTACTTATGCTAGTGTGAGTTTAACATTTTATGTTCAGATGTTTGATATGTTAACAACTTCTGCAAATGAATGAGAATTCAGATTCCCTTCAACAAATGAAATGGCGACTTAGACATATTTATTTAGTAAACAAATCAAAATCAAGAAAAATGAAAAGAACCAAAATCAAAAATAAAAAAGAAAATCAAAATATTTACAAAAAGGTGGATTGGAAATCATCAGGTGAAATACCTCTTGAGAGCCCATCCATTCACTGGGAAAGTGTTTGTCTATCCCTCCAAATTATGCATATGGAAAGAGCTAGGACCAATTTTTTAGAAATTACAAATGGTCCCAGCCACAGGATTTGGAACTTGGTATGTTCCCCCTTACCCTCATGGGATTTGTCCCACTTGAGAACCAAATCTCCAATGTCAAAATTCCTATCAGAAGATGAGTTTGAATCAAACCATTTTTTTACAATTTATTGGTGCTGACCCAGTTTCTCCTTGGCTTGTGTTCTCACCTCTTCTAGTTTTAATAAAGCATTTATCCAATTTTCTAGAGGAGGACACTCTTCTTCTTGAAATTTCTGCGATAGTTACAGAGAAGGAAGTAAGACATGCAGGGGGAGAATGGATTCTCTTCCATAGATAAGGAAGAAAGGGGAATTACCAACAGAGGCCTTTGGAGTTACCCTATCAGCCCAAAGTGCATTATACAATGCATTATGCCAATTCTTATGGTTTTCGGAAATTGTCCTTCTGATAATTTTGATTAAATTCTTATTTGTCAATTATGCTAGGCCATTCCCTTGAGGGTAGTAGCTTGAAAAATATTTCAGTTTAATCCCTTTTTCCAGAGCAAAAATGTTCATATCAAGGGACGAAAAGTAAGAGGCATTATCGAAAACTAGACATTCGGGAATTCTGAAACGAGTAATGATGTGGGAGTTCAGAAAAGATACTACCTGATTGGTGTTGACCACTTTTAAAGGTACAACTTCAGAACATCTTGTAAATTAGTCTGTTGTTGTAAGAATGTACTTGTGTTGTTGCAAAGAAGGGGTATTGACTAGACCTATGATGTCTAGACCCCATTGCTGAAACGATGCATCTACAGTAACAGGTTGCAAAGTAAAAGATGTCTTTTTCACCCGACCTACAAGCTTTTGGCAGATTACACATTTGCGGGACATCATATGGGCATCTTTAAACAAGGTAGGCCAATAGTACCCAACCCTTAGCACTTTGTGGATAGTTGTATCTCCACCAAAGTGACCACCGACTTTAGTTCCATGAAGTTCGACTATCACTCTTCCGGACTCCTCCTTTTCTAAACAACCAAGAAAAACACCATCAAAGTTCTTTCGAAATAATATATAATTGATTAACTGGAAAGATGCATATTTAATCCTAAGTGCTCTTCTGTTTTTAGAATCAAGATTGTGGGTAGAAGATCCATGCATTAAATAGAATCTAATGTTCTCATACCAAGAATTGGGTGTAGCTTGTGCACAGCTGATTTGTTTTTCTTTATGCCGATCTACAATTGATGTATTTATTTGACATTCTTGCTCCTCAACCAAATCAACCACTAGTTTACACAGGCCTTGACCTATAACAATTTGTGCAGGAGTTATTTCAAGGTCATATTACTGTAGTGATGTCATCCAATTTTCCCTTTTCTCACCCAGCTCTTTTTGTATTAACAGGTTTCTCACAGTCGAGTAAGGAACACCAACTTTGGTTCTGGCTTTTAGCAGGTAAGCCCGTAAGTGTTTCACTGCTTTAAAAACAACATATGTCTGCTGATCTACCACAGGGTAATTAAGTTCTGCTCCTTTAAAATTTAAACTCATGAAGGCAATGGGTATCTCCTTTCTTTCAACATTTTCTGTGTAAGTAGAACAACATAAGATCAGTCAGATGCAAAAGTATAAAGAGTGAAATCCTGAGAAAAATCTAGACTCATCAAAGAAGGGGATTCTATTATTGATTTTCTAATTGAATCGAAATCCTAACTTTCTTGAGGTCCCCATCGATACAAAACATCCTTTTTAATTAAATTTTGTAACAGTCTAACCATTTCTGAGAAACTCGGGACAAATCTCCTGACAAAAATAATCTTACCCAAAAAGGATTGCATGGATTTTTTGGAATATGGAGGGGGAAGTTTAGCAATGTTTTGGTTTCTTTCCATATAAATAATCATTCCATATTTAGATACTATGAACCCAAACAATTTTCCCTTCTCTACTACAAAGACTGATTTCTTGGCGTTGAGAGATATGTCGAACTTACGACATTGTTCAAAGACAACCCTAAGGTGAGACAAATAATCTTTCTTATTTTTAGAAAAGACAGTGACATCATCAAAATAGACCACAACTGACTGGTTAATGAGGCCATGGAAAGCAATGTCCATTGCTCTCTGGAAAGTGGCACCGACATTTATCAGTCCAAAAGACATTTTCCTGTAGGTGTAAGTGCCCCATGGGGTATGGAAGGTGGTTTTAAGTTGGTCTAATGGAGACATAAGGACCTGGTTGTATCCCAAAAAACCATCTAACAAAGATAGTCTTTCGGAACCAGACACCTGTTGTAGAATCTATTCCATTGGAGGATCTAGGTAGTTGTCTTTTTCAGACGCTCAGATTAAGTTACGAAAGTTAAAACAAAGTCGAATTTCACCAATTTTCTTCCTTACAGGGACTAAATTAGACACCCACTGAGTATGCCTAACCAGGAAAATTATTTTTGCAGTTAGTAATTTGTTTAGTTCCTTTTTAATTGTAGGTTCCAATTTAGGATGCATTTTTCTCAATTTCTATTGAAAAGGATGTGTCTGGGGATTCACGGGGATTACATGTTGTATGATGTTTGGATCAAATGTTTTCAAGTCATCATACATCTAAGAAAATAGATCTTTAAATTATTTAAATAATTTTATGAAAGAGGATCTCTCTTGCTCGGAACATCCCTTTCCCACATTGATATTTTGAGGATTATCTTTTGTTCCTAAATTAACAGTTTCATAGATCAAAGAGGAACTGTTAGTTTTACAGTTGACTACCCCTATAAACTTATCATGCAAGTCATATAAATTTTTCAATCTCACAACAGATCTGGGGATAGAGTTTACTAGCTTGGATGTTGATTCAGGAGATCGAGGATCAAATATTACCGTGAAGTCTCGAGGATTCTCATCATGAGTGCCTTCATCAATGGCTGCATCTTGGAAGGTGTCTTCCATATGAAATTTTTTTATGATCTGCTAGTCATCATCGAATACTCTCCAATTTGAGATGTTATTCGAAATCGATGGTCTGAACAACAATTCGATTGAAAATGCATTAGGAGAAAGACCTTTGTTAAGGAACAATTTAGAAGAAACATTGGCTAGTAAGTTATCTTTTGAATTACTCATCCTAGGAATAGAATTTATATTAAATGATGAAAATTTATGCATTAAACTCCATACCTCAGTTTAGTAGATTTTCACATGCGATGAAAAACAATGTATGGCATTTCTTACCTTCTTGAACACGATTTATGAATCACTGAATAGTATCAAATTTCTCACGTCCATATCCAATGCTTTCCTAAGTCCTTGTAGAAGCGCTTCGTACTCAACCATGTTGTTAGTGCATTCAAACTCTAATCGACAAGCAATAAAAATTTTATTTCCTGTAGGATCAATGAGTACATAACCAACACCTTCTCCTTCTTGTCATTTAGATCCATCAAAATATAAGGACCAGATATGTGTGTCATTAGTAGTGCTTGGTGAATTTGGTGAAGCTGATATCTGAGTGCAAACCATTACTTCATATTGTTTTTCTGGGTTTGTGTTGACGGGCAAAATTGATCGTCCATCAATTGGAAGAGCGAGTCCAGTCTGGGGTTGTCTAAATAACCCAAGCCATTTGGTGTAACTTGTTCTAACAGGTTTAATGGATCCGTTAGCCAATCTAAGAATCCTAAAAGAAATGAATAAAAGAGAGAAATAACTAACTAATTACTAAACACACTATATATATGTACATATGTTCAAATGTAACTATAGTAGTTGTATTTAAGCAGAAGATATACAAGTCTCGTTTATTTACATGATTTACAAGATGCAAGTTTTAATCAAAACTTACAAAAATCGATGTGAAAAATGATTGCTTCTAGGAAGCAGATAAAGAAAGCACATAAAAATATTTATCGTTTTTCTTTTATAAATTTAAAGAATCTTGCAAAAAAAGCTTAATGAAACATGAACATGTGGATAGTCAAAGCTGAACCATACATTCTAGTTTTAATGATATGTAAATGACAGAAAAATACAAAGAAGCTATCATGTCAGTGAATTAGTGAGGTGTATCCAAGCATCTACATGAGTGGTGAACATCCAACTGCCATGTCCAAGAGAGAAATCTGCAATGAACCTTATGACTGTTCTAAATAAATTCAGAACATGTA
>ML802595.1:44343-75110 GCA_009831015.1 Picea engelmannii | reverse complement strand
TTAAGTTTGTCTCAAAGCAAGCCAAGGTATGGAACTATTTGAAAAGGTTGATTCTGTAGCTCATTATAATTATCAAGATTCTAACGGGGCCCTTTAAATTTTGTAAAAATATAGGGGGAGTTGTTGGGGCCCAACAGTCTGTGATAGGGGAAATTTCAGTCATGAAGTTATCGAAAAAGGTATTCATCCCCTGCATTCCCTTTGAATTTAACGAGGTAACAAAAGGCTCGTCTGGAAGATTCAAATCTATCACGGTATGCTTAAGATAACGTTCTCAATTTATCCTGATTTTATTGGGCTGTCCATTTTCAGGCAGCCACAAGTGAGACCAGTCTATAGCGAAATAACTGTGCAACTGTTCTGACTTATCTCTGCTTCAAAATAAAACATAAACTTTGAGAATATAAACAACGATAATATCAATAATCTGATGAAATTTAAGATTGTATGATAATCTAATCAATACATTCTTAAGCTCACCGATTACTTTAACATTTGTTTGATCTAGCTGAATAATTTTAATATCAGAAGGTTATACTTCTGCATTAATTGTTTGACATACAAATAGAGGTATCATGTTTGATGATGCATCGGAGCCAACCATGAAATTATGTACATTCCTATTAAAAAATTCAAAGGTTAATAAAAAAGGTGGGACATTTTTCCGGGTGGAAACAATGGGGTTCTGCTGATTTTTTATTACTATCCCTAAAACAGTTTTATTTACATTTGCTACATTTTTTTCTTCTAAGTCCCTTTTGTCTTGAGGTTCATATGTCTTTTTAGTTGGGACATTTTTAGTTGTGTTTGAATCAATTTCTGCTGATTTTTTGCTACTAACATCACTCTTTTTACTGTTTTCAACGATGCTTTGAAGCATTTTCTGCAAAATAAGTGAAAATTTCAGCAGTTCAAAAACATAAATATTTTCCCTTGGTTTTTTCAGAACTTTGATTAAATCATATTCTAAAACTGGGGCAGCTAAGTTTTGTCTAGTTTCAGTTTGCTTTGTTTGTTTAGGAAACACATTTTTACTTATTTCTGTAGTGGGCTTGGTCTGCTCTTTACTCTTAGTGTTGTAAGGGTGGACAGTTTCAATTTTTGCTTGAAAGATATTGTCCGAAAAGTGCCCAAAAACAGGGGGAGATGAGTCCTCCTCTTCTTGTATCTCTTCCTCAACCATGTCATCAGAATTTTTAGGAGGGACAGAAATAGAATTGTCATATGCTTCTAATATCGTCTGAAAAACATATTGTAAATTTTTGAAATTTAGACCTTATGTGATCGGGTTTGGCTAGTTTGGAGGAAAATTCTTTCTAAAAGGAGGTTTAAACTTTATTTGCTTGTTGATGCCTCCTCTATCGATCTCTTTAAGTAAACGATCTAATTGGACAGTTTTTGGAAATCTTTCTGCAAGCTCTCTAAGTCTAAAGTTTCTTATTGATTTTTTGTTTGAGGAGGCCTAGTGAGAATTTCTATTTTCTTCTTCGAGGATGAAGTTGTTTCAGCTTCACTATTCAAATTATCTTCTAAGCTTAATATATCTTTCTCGATTTGACTTTCCTCCTCAAAAGAATTCTAACAAAGTGTTCTTCTTGGACCTTTTAACCTATATGGCTATGTTATTGTGCAAGGCCTTAGCATAATATGCAACAATTAAACTTTTTGTTGGCATCGAATCTACATGGATTTTTTTCTTTAATGTCAGAAACCTTTGGTTAAAGTCTTTCACTTTTTCCCAAGTGTTGTTCTTGGTGACACTATAAAATTCAGGCAGTCGATCGGTTTATCTACGGAGGGCTTTAGGATGCCTAGTCCGATCCATATATAGGTTTTGTCTGATGAGATACCACTCGAAGGGGTACCAATAATGGTTACAAGGGTGGCCAACATATGTGCACTTAAAAACCACTTGTATTTCTTGCATGTATGACTCCCCGAATGTGTAGGAAATTCACAACCAGAATGCAGGAGACACAATTGCATGGCAATAGATCTTCTCGGTTCTATTGATTTTTTTGTCCCAAGGGTTAAGGTATTCAAGGGTTCTACAGACAAGGGTTTTCCCTATGCTATAGCACTCTAATATACGTGTGGGGTCCAATAATAGTACTCGTCCCAATATCTCATTGCACCAACTAAGGAGGCTAGACTGTACCCTTAGTCGTACTACCCGACTACCCAGGTACTAGAGAGTATATTCCCGAGTGCTATTCACGGTGGCATTATAGAAGTCAGGAGGTCGATCGGTTTATCTATGGAAGGATTCATGATGCCTAGGCCAATTTGTATATAGGATTTTTCTGATGCGCTACCACTTGAAGGGGTACCAAAAATGGTTACAAGGGTGGCCAACATATGTGCGCTTAAAAACCACTTGTATTTCTTGTGTGTATGACTCCCCAAATGTGGTTTTATGCATGTAATGACATATCTCTATAGCTTAAAGACATCGAAATATGCCTCTACCCTGAAAAGAAATTACCCCACAAGTCGTTCCTTGGAAATAGCTCTGATACCACTTGCAATATTCCAGATATAATATAATATGCAGAACAAAAATATTGAACAAGCAATAGAAAAACAACAATGACATATCCAGAACAATATCAGAATAATACCATAATAACACCATAAATAGCACCTTTATTAATGATAACAATGTTCACTTGCCTTTTGGAGGGGGAAACCTCCAGCAGAGTAGAGTTCTATTACAATAATATCCAAGAAAAAAATATTCAATGTCTCCTACTCTTATTTATACTAATTCTACCTTCTAATGAAACTTTTAGAGGAAGATCTTTCTAGAGACGAAAGATTCTATTAGGTCTTCTTACATTGACTTATTCTCCTTTATTTATTAAGCATTATTAACCAATGTCAGCCTTTATTACATAGAAAACATATCCTACTAACTAGTGACCCATGGAGAGGGGTTAGGATCAGATCCTAACAAAAGTAGTGGATTACAGGACTATATAACACAAGGATCATGAACCTGCTAGAGATTCCCCACTCTGGGAGGGGAAGAGATGTAAATGATTGTGTGAAACAACTATTGCCACTAGTACATGGATGCATCTTATGGATGGAGAGCCATGTAGCAATAGATGTGGACTTAATTGCAGAGATCAAAGGCTTACCAACAAATGAAGAAAAACCAAATAATTATATGGATGAAAAGACAATGGAAAAATATTTAGCAGAGGATATGAAGAAGAAATATGGCACTGAGAGAGGGTCTTGGGTAATAATCATTAACCGAATCAGTGAACCAGCAATGAGGTTGGTGATGAAATTTATGGCATGTAAACTTTTGAGGAAGTGTCGCAAGGAGTGGCAACAATTGAGGTATTGTGTCACAAGAGAAAAAGTGCAATGGGACATGAAGGATTGGCCTGAAGAATGGATGGTTCCAGTAACTCCAAAGAAGGTCCCAAAAGATAAGAAACAAGTATAGGTTGGAACTTCAAAGAAAACAACTAGCCCAGTAGCCAATACAAGGAGGGAGACAAAGAATGCCGGAGAAACAAGGGGTAGTACAACCACTCAAAATCCAAGGTAGAAGAATACTATCCCAAAGCCTTCAGTGCAAGAGAAGGAGCACGCAGTAGAACCAAATGGAGGATGCAGAAAGATACAAGAATTCCTATGTTGGAGGAAACATGAGGCGAAGATCCCCCAAATATGGATATACTAGTGACAACTGCACAAACATAAACATTTCCATTGAAAAGGACAGTATTGCAGTCAGCAAGAAAGCGCAAGAAGATGAAGTTGCATAAGGGTATTCCTAAGCTTACAATTACTAAGGATGATGCAGAGTTAGTCATAGAGAAAGTGTAGGATCAAACAATAAAAGCATGGTATGATGCTAAGAAGTAAAGGGAGTAGATAATCTATAAATTGACATAGGTCAAGGATAGATTGGAACAATTGCAACTCACTATAGCGTAACAAAAATAACAGGAGAAACAACAACAAAATGTGAAGGAAAGAATAGTTCCAAAACAAGAGACACTGTAGATCATCGCTATGGGGAACACAAATTTTGTATCACTCAGGGAATGTTGCAAGTGGACAATAATACAATGTAGAATCCATTAAAGGAAACTGATGATTTAGACTTGGCATTGCCAAAGGTTCCAATGAAGGAACTATACAAAAAAACTTCAAATAAGTGTCACATGGTAAATTCAATCGAGGGCTCGTGAAGATGATACAAGTGTACAATTGTCCAAGGAAGTATATAAGACATTGGAGATGACACTTAACCAGGTGTAGGTTGACAGGGAAGAAGCAAAGAAACACACTGGAATATGAGATCTGCAACTGGAAGAAGTGTTCAAAACTATTCCTAACAACGCGCAAGAAGGGAACATACCAACATAGGAGAAGATTGAAAAAATAACGGAGGCTATGGAGAATTACAGAAGCCACATTACAAAGTTGACATAAGTCCTAGCAACACCTAACACTCCAACAAAAGTACGAACAAAAAGGGAGTAGGAGGCTATAGGTCATACAAAGTGCATTGCGCAGATGATTTAGGAAATCACAGAGACATATAATAAGAGTGCATAGTTATGGATGAATATTCAAGAGGCTGAGAAACTGCAGGAGTTAGACAGGAAAGAAGAAGGGGTAAATACTGCAGTGCAAGAACTAAAGCAAAGGCAAAAGGTGATGACAATATCAGACAGGCTGAAAAGTTCCCAGGAGTTGAAGAACTTGTAGGGACAGTTGAATACTATACAAGTAGAAAAGAATTCAAGACAGGTGTAGTTAGAAACACTACAAGAAGGAGAAGAACAAATGCTAACATAGATTGATGCAAAAAAGGGTCAGATTGAGAAAGTTGGATTGGAGAGTGAAGAATTGTTGAAGGAGCATAGTACTGCGTAAATTTTAGAGACTGTAGCAGAGAAGAGAGCGAAAGTAAAATACTGAGTTGAAGAGGTTTCAAGTAGGTTCTAGGAGCTATAGAAGTCAGTGCAGGAAGAAAACACTACCTGAGTGGCTTGGGATGAGCCACAGGCGAGTATTGGGGGCCTGTTGGCGTAGGCCATTTTGGGGAAAAGTGTGGTAATTTATGAAGATAGTTAGAAAATGGACTAGAAAAGGAGCACGCGCCAAAAAACAGGGAAAAGCAGCACTAGGAAACGAGGAAGGTCAAAGGAAGAAAGAAGGACGCAAATCGATGAGGAAAACGATTGTATTATGAACCAGCTATGCTCAAGGAGTTAGAATGTGGACAAACCTAATCCACTTAGGGTTGGTGGGTTAGGGTTTTGGTCATTTTGTAATGGGTTTTAACCCATTTTTGTAATATAAATAGATGGTTGTGATATTGCTAGAGGATGAGCTAATGTGGAGAGATCCTAGAGCTAGTTTTGAAGTTAGAGTCAGTTTTGGGAGACAAAGAGATGAATTGTAATTGAGGGTAAGGTCGCAAGCTGTGTAGCTTGGTGCGATATTTTCAAACTCATATACATGTGCACCTCATATACACTTCTTATGTAATGTGCAATGCTATAAACTTGATAAAGAATAATAAAAGAGTGAATAATGTCAGATCTTTGTGGACGTAGCCTAGGGGGGTGAACCACGGTAAAAATTTGTGTCTCTATGTGGAATTCTTGTCTTATTTCTTACAGTTACTTAGTTATGATGAATGAATGAATTTGGTAGAAGTAAAATGCATTGCACACTAGAATAGCTATGATATTTACTGCAAAATGAATCTCAATGAATGCAAATGGTTATAGAATGGTAGATATGGATAAAATAATGTGTTAGAGTAATATATCTTATGTATGTTGAGGTAGAAAGAATGTTTGACATCCGCACAATAACCCCCCTTCCATGATTGCAGACATTTGGATCCTACAGTCACTCATAAGCCATCTCAGGTGAGACTTCATTGTGCACTCTGTGCGTAGTTTTTCCTTCTAGTCTCCAGAAGGGTCGATGGTTTGTAGGGTTTTGTTGGAAACCTAAAGTAGAACTTGGGTCATCCCAAACAAATCCAACAAAGTTCCAACTACGTCATCATAACATGAAGTTCGTTTGGATGATGTGATTAAGAATATTGAAAGGTTGAACCTTCATGGAAATGCAACACCATCTCAATCAATGGAGCAACCTGGACCATCTCAGAAAGTCCCACCAAAGAGGCTCATAAAGACACTTGAAAGTGTTCATCTTGATGAGGTTGGAAAGACAAGAACCAAAATTTCTACAAGACAGGATGGAGGTGGTGTAGATAATTTAGATTCATGTGATGTACAGATGATATGGATCTTTCATATGGCCCTGAATTAAATTTATCTAAATTTGAACCAACTTCAATTAAAGAAACTACTTCTCATGATGACTAGCAAGAAGCCATGCAGAAGGAGTATGATGCTCTCACCAAGCATGGGACATGGAAGTTGTTGTACCCTCCATTTAGAAACAAACCAATTGGATGCATGTGGGTCTTCAAGAATAAGTATAAATCAGATGGCTCAATTGAAAAACACAAAGTAAGGCCCATGGAAAAATGATTTGCACAGAAATAAGGCATTGATTATGAGGATACTTTTCCCCGGACAATAAAATGGGATACCATTTGTACTCTATTTTCATTGGTAGCACAAAATGGATGGAAAGTTCATCAAATGGATGTGAGGAATACTTTCTTGAATGGAGACCTGAAAGAGAATATATCCATGTCTCATCCATAAGGTTTTGTTGTGAAGAGACAAGAACAAAAAGTATGCAAACTCATCAAATCCTTATATGGCATGAAACGAGCACTGGGAGCCTGGTATGAAAAGGTAACTAAGTATCTTCTGAAATTGAATTTCAATATCTTTAATCTTGATGATGCAACTCTATTTGTAAAGAAAGTTGGAAAAACTATTATATATCTTGCAACATATGTAGATGATCTATTAATAACAAGGAATAATGAAAGCTACATTGCATCCATAATGAAAGAATTGAAGAAAGGATTTAAGATGATATATTTGGGACATACTCACTACTACTTGGGCATTGAAGTGACTCAAAATCCAAAGCACATATTCATCCCCCAAAATAAGTACATTGGAGAATTGTTGAACAAGTTTGGCATGGCTGAGTGTAAACCTCTCTCTACTCCAATGCAACAGAATTCAAAGCTCGCATCAAAAGAAGGGAATGGATTTGAGGATGCAACCGAGTATAGATAACTTGTGGGAAGTTTTATCTACCTTACCACTACTAGACCATATATTTCATTCATTGTTGGGATTCTTTCTAGGTTTGTGCAAAAACCTTGTAAAGGACATTGGTCTGCTGCAAAAAGAGTTCTAAAATACTTGAAGGGAACCAATATTTTGGACTCAAGTATTCTAAGGTGGATGACTTCAACTTGATTGGATAGTCGGATTCATAATTTGATAAGGATAAAGAAGAAGGAGTGTCAACTTCAGGCTATCTCATGAGTTTTGGATAAGAAACTATCTCTTGGAGATCACACAAACAATCAATTCCAACTGATTCTATAATAGAGGTAGAATATGTGGCATTTCCATCAACAACAAAGGAGATTGTGTGGCTTGGGAATACTTGAAGATTTGCAGGAGAAATAGGTCAATTTACTCCTCTTTTGGTTGACAATACTTCTACAATCAAATTGGCCAAGAATTATGGATTCTATGATCAAAACAAGCACATCCACAGAAATTACCATCTGATTCAATATTATGTAGAGGCCAAGACTATTCATTTGAGACATTGTTCCTAAAATGAGAAAATCAGGGACATCACCAAAGCAAAGAGAAAAATTTGAAAAGTTCGTAATGATGTTTTGACTCACAAACACCCCTTCGGATTATTGGGGGAATATTAGATACCTAATCCTTAGGGATTGAAGTACATTGTAAATATTAAACTAGGAGAAATATGAAAAGTCATAGGTGAATAGGAAAAGTCATTTCAACCTCTTGAAAGATCAAACCAAAGGTCACTTCTACATATACATGATATGAGTTAATAAGCCTTGTACATATAAAAGATTCTCTCCAATTAATTTAACTCCTAAATTAATATGTAATTGAAATATTCTTTCAAGTTGTTACTATCATATGATAACGTGTCTATCTTAAAAAAAAAAAAAAAAACCNATGTATTTATATATGTGCTATTAAATTTTTGAATAAATCAACCAAAACCAAAATCATTATGATATGTGAAAACAATATTTACTCTTCTATTTATTAACATGGTATCAAAACCTAATGTATATCCATGAGCATGATTATTTTTTTACACGTTAATGTTAATCCTTTGTAAATTTAAAATTAATGGAGGAGAGTATATTATTTTTGTTGCGAGGTATAGCAATTTGTACAATCTGCTATGATTTCTTTCTTTGTGTTATGTTACTTGTCTTCATCGATTTGGCATGTCTTAATTAGGAGGAAAATGTGTTTAAACAATATTTGAAAGAGTTTGAACATTATTTGAAAGATTTTGAATAATATATTTGATATCTATTAAAATTGATAAAAAATATTAATACTATGTAAAATGTGATCAAACTTATGAAAATATTAATACTATGTAAAATGGGATCAAACTTATGAATACATGGATACAATTACTTTATCATTTGTTTATCTTTTTATTTTCTTTGGTTACTAAAAATAAAGAAATTCTTTGGTTACGAAATGATGTAGTTAAGAAAAATTAAATCCGTCATAAATATTTTTATGTCATTTGAAGAAAAAAAGGAAAAAGATGTTTCACTAAGTAATTCATTAAAGTGAAATATTCCAAAATCATGGCATCGAAGTACTTGAAGCCTTTGAAAGCGTGATACGGTATCATCTTATGGTTTTATTAATTTGGTGATTTTTTAATTGGATGTAAAATTGCTATTTCCATAATTATAAATTCCAATTTTGAATTAATTGGAGATTATAAATTTATTTAAATATTTATAATTTCAAAATTAACATTGCGGATTTTAAACGCCCTACATCCAACTCTACATTAAAACATTTATTTTTTATTAATTCATTTCATTCTTTGAAATAAAGAAATTCCCCTACAAAATGATGCTAATAGGACATATGTGTACCTAAAGTCGTTTAGAATTTTTTTTATTATTATTATTGTTAATTTTTTATAATTATAACTTCTATTTAATTAATGATGTGGTTTTAAATTGATATTTATTTTTAATTTATTTTTATTTTTTTATAATTATAACTTTTAATGATGTGGTTTTAATATGACATCTATTTAACTAGAATGTTTTTTTTAAATAATGGTTAGAACATTTCTTTACTTTGAGATAAATGATTATCTTAATATTAGTCCATAATCCTAAAATAATTCCACATCAGCGCAAATTAGATGCCCCGTATTAAATGCGGTCTCATTTGTTTTTTTCTGTTGCTTGAATTAAATAAATTCCCCAACGGATTGATGTGAGTTAAATATGACATCTAGGTACTTGAGAACATTTTTTTTACATATAAATGATTGCATATCCACCATGTTGCTATGCAAATGTGCTATTTGGTGTTTTTATTAACATAAACATTGTCGAACATTGACATTCAAGAACAAGACCAAGACAACGTCACACTCCTGGTTCTCTGGTCGTAGTACTCACATACAAAGATGTTCTGCAAGAGGATTTTGATTCGGGCATTCCCAATATTAAAAATTTGTACTTGCAAACTAAAAATAGCAAACAACAAACAACAAATAGGAAGGTAAACATGGCACCAAAATCCACCTGTCAATGTGGAACGAGAGAAGCGCAGTTTCAATCGTGATTGCAGAATCCCGAGCGTGCAAACTGCAACAACAGGTCCAACTGCGGATGCAGGACCTCAACCTTGCAAAGTTGAAGCAAACAAGAGCAACATGCAAACAACAAACCAGTGAACAAGCACCAAGAGGTCCAAGTGCAGCTGTAGGACCTCAACTTTGCAAAGTTGAATCAAACAACAATAAGAGGCATCCACTGAACCAACGAGCAAGCATCAACCAATGAACCAATAATGTCGTTGAAGAACAATATTGCCCATATTCACTGTAGACAACATTCTATAAAAATAATAGGAGGAAAATGCATTGTAACACGCATATTAAGTAAACATTTAAGGCTGTAAGACCTGTTAGGTAAACATTTAAGGTTGCCAAGACTGTCCAAAAGCATCGCGGTGTGTAAACATTTAAGAAAAAATGCAATGTGGCATGCCTGTTTACTTATGTAATAATAAAAATGCCTAGATAATTAATAATAATAATAATAATAATAATAATAATAATAATAATAATAATAGTTCGACTAATAAAAATTATGAAAAAAAAATTAATCAAAGAACCAACTATATAAAATTAGATTTCAATAATTATAAATTACAGTTTTAATTAATTCGAAAGTGTAAATTTAATTGAATATTTATAGTTTCAAAATTAACATGGACGATTTTGAACGCTCACATATCCAACGCTACATTAAAACATTTCTTTATTATTAATTCATTTATTTGATTCTTTGAAATAAAGAAATTCCGTTACGGAATGATGGGATTTTAAAACATTTATTTTTTATTTCATTCGTTTGATTATTTGAAATATAGAAATTCCCCTATGGAATGATGCGATATTAATACCAATAGGATCTGTGTACTTAAAGTCGTTCAGATATTTTTTTTTAAAGTTATTATTGTTACACTTTTTCAATAATTGTGACTTCTAATCCATTAATGATGTGGTTTTAATATGACATCTATTTACTTACAATGTTTTTTTTAAATGGTCGTTTTAATATGACATTTATCTACTCAGAATGTTTTTTTAAATGGTGGTTAGAACATTTCTTTACTGTGAGATAAATGGTTATCCTAATATTCGTCAAGTATAATCCTAAAATAATTTTACAATGAGGACAATTTATATGCCCCGTATCAAATGCTGTGTCATTTGTTTTTTCCGATGTTTGAATTAAAGAAATTCCCCAACGGATTGATGTGAGTTAAATATGACATCTAAGTACTTGAGAACATTTCTTTTACATATAAATGATTGCAAGAAATTTCCCAACGGATTGATGTGATTTAAATATGACATCTCAGTACTTGAGAATATTTCTTTTACATATAAATGATTGCATGCACACCATGCTGATGTAATATTGGTTTTGGTAAACTACTTATTAAAGAAAATTATATGGTATGTTAAAAGAAAATGTTGTTTTTGTTATTTTTGAATATGGTAGAAATAAGTGTCTAAGTTTATTAATTTTTTTTTAAGTAGAAATGCTTGTAAAGTTTATTATTTTTAAGTGATGTAATATTGGTTTTGGTAAACTAAAATTGATATGGTATGTTAAAAGAAAATGTTGTTTTTGTTATTTTGAATATGGTAGAAATGCATGTCAAGTTTATTAATTTTTTGAATATTTGAATATGGTAGAAATTGATATGGTATGTTAAAAGAAAATGTTGTTTTTGTTATTTTGAATATGGTAGAAATGCATGTCAAGTTTATTAATTTTTTGAATATTTGAAGTTTATTAATTTTTTGAATATTTGAATATGGTAGAAATGCTTGTCAAGTTTATTAATTTTTTGAATATGGTAAAAATGTGTGTTAAGTTTATTAATTTTTTAAAGTAATGTAATATTGGTTTTGGTAAACTTAATATTAAGAAAATTGGTATGGTAAACTATTTAACATGTCATTATTCATGTACCTTGGACTCTAGTTTATAAAAATAAATGGATGATGTTTTTTTAATGTAGGATTGTCTTCTTTTCTAGAATGTAGTGTTGCTAGTATTTAAGATCTTTAACTAAGGTGTATAATTCATTATCATAGACATTGATTTTATTATTAGTGTCTAAGAGAATCTCTACATTATATGAAATGGACTGGACCCTCTTATATGAAATGGACTGGACCCTCCCTGTTTAAGGACCACATTAATTGAATATGAAAGGGAATCCTTCTCAATCTCAAATAGCTATTGTAGAACAAGAAGTTAAAGCAACGTATTAGAACACAATGCACTCTTAATCTTATTAAATGCTTGATCTACCATTATAGACTATATGAATGATTTCTACTTGGAGAGACAATGCAATGGGCGAGAAATATGTGAGAATTGGTAAATTAATTTGAAGTAGTATTTCATAGTGTCAAGAAAGCATTTGAGATTTATAGTTTTTAGTGGGACAACCCAATTTAAGAGGGAGGATATGTTGCTAAGTTTCATAAGTATTCCCTAATGATTTATGATGGAACCCAAATATTTATTGTCAAAATAAATAGTTTTACTAATTTATCTGGAGTTTTCAACATTGGAGGAGACCCAAAAATGTGTAGAGGTGATAGAGATGGTTTATCTTAGAATAATTGAAAATTAAAGGTCATCAAGACAGAACTAGGCCACAAAATGCCCAAGATATAGATGGAATATATAATTAATAATTTGCATGAAGGTAGCAGGGGTGTTGGTGAGGAAGAATGACATGCCTAATGATTCACATATGCTAAAATTTCTCTTAAAGATTGTTTTCCAAGTGTCACGCGGTTCCATCCAAAGATGGAAATAATTTCCAATAAGATCCATTTTTGAAAAATGTAGGGCACTTACAGGTTGATCGAGTAGGTCCTCGATATGAGGTAAACGATTATAATTCTTGAGAAGGATCTTATTGAGTGTTTCATAATATGTGATGATTATCCATCATCTATCAAAAACTTTCCCTAGGCCTCCAGGAACCCGCCTAGCTCAACCGATCGATTTTCTAACTGTTATAGTGTCACCAAGAATAACACTCAGGAGGATACTCTCTAGTACCTGGGTAATCGGGTAGTACGACTAAGAGTACGATCGAGCCTTCTTAGTTTGTGCCTTGAGATATTGGGTCGAATACTACTATCCACCTTGCACGTATATCGGAGAGTTATAGCACAAGAAAAACCCTTTTTTATAAGTACCCTAAAAAAAACCATAACCCTTGGGAAAGACACAGAACGAAAAAATAACAGTACAAAAAAAGAACAGACAAGATCAATTGTCATGCAACCTAGCCTCCTACATTCTGGTTTGGAAATTTCTACATCTTTCTTCCTGTTAAGAATTTGGACATTTTCACAGTGCAGAATTATTCAGATCAGATCGCAGTGATACCTGTCATTTTTAAGATCTTTTTTGGACCCGATCCCTTTACCCCCTTGTTTTTTACCTATCCCATTGGATTCCTCTTTTCACCCTGATCGCAGTGATCCCTATCATTTTGAAACCAGATGGGTGGGACACTAAGGTAACACAACTATATGACGATGTCCCTAAGATCAAATAGACCCCGGGGGACCTTAGGAAGTTGAAGAAGTGATTTCAAGACATGGATACCATAATGAAAAACTTTCAAGACATTTACCAACACCTTGGATTACTTTACAATGGTAAGCACCAAGAGTACCACTCTGAAGCCCCTCATTCTTTTCATGATGAGAATACTAATAATTCCCACTCCCCTTGGGGTTCTCCAAACTCCTGGAATAAACTTCCAAAAGTGGAGATGCATAAATTTGATGGATCTGGTCCAACTGGGTGGTTCTCCCAAATGGGACACTACTTCTCCTTCCATGATATTCAGGATGATGAGACCAAAATCCATGTAGGCATTAGGCGTTATGTACTTAGATGAAGAACGTTGGAAATGGTGGAAGTGGAATAAGAAATGTTATACAAAACATCCTAATTGGAACATGTTTACTAAACTTGTTTGTGCATGTTTTGATAGGGAATCTCATTATTTGGGGCAGCTCACCAAGTTGAAACAACCACGATTGCTCACTGATTTTATTGTAGCATTTGAACATTTGGCTATAAGAACTGAGGACTTATCTAATGAATTCTATATTGAATGTTTCATAAGTGGCTTAAAGGAGGAAATCTGTGCTCATGTTTACATGCATCATCCTATTACTTGGTTGTAGGCATGCAAATTAGAATTGGAAATTGAGACCATTATTCAGGAACAACCCCTTCATTCTTTAGTCCCCAACCATCCTTGTCTAGGGGCTACCACTGCTCCCACTCAAACCTTGAAGGTTCAAAAGATGTCTCCAACAGAAATGGAAGAACGTAGGAAACACGAGATTTGTTATTACTGGGATGACAAATATGTGACAGGACATAAATGTCATGAAAAAAGTTCTTCCATATTGATGGGTCAAAAGACTGAATTTCAGATGAGGCCCCCGAACCAGAGTATACTCAACCCACTCTTCCCCTCTCATAAGTCATTGCACCTCTTGAGGAACCAGAAGAGCCTGTCATTTCTCTCCATGCCCTTGCTAGTATTTCTTCTCCAAATACATTAAAGATCAATGGATACATCAAAAAATGATCAATAGTAGTGTTGATTGATAGTGGTAGTACCCATAATTTTATTCATCGCAAGGTCATCGAGGATGTCAATTGTTTTATTCGACCAGATTCGAATTTTCAAATTCTCATAGCTAATGGTAGTATAACTAAATGTTGGGTCTGTTGTGAGAATTGGTAAATTATTTTGAAGTAGTAGTTCTTAGTGTCAAGAAATCATTTTAGATCTATAGTTGTTAGTGGGAAAAACCAATTTAAGAGGGAAGATATGTGTTGGCACAGGGGTAGACCCAGGGTTCAACACTCAACAACGCACCAACAAAACCCTAACTACCATCTCTTTTTGCAACATCTGCAAAGCAGACGAAGTCTCACGCAAGGTAGAAGCAGGGGGGGTTATAGGATGCATGTGTCTGTAACCAAGCTGGGACACAGATCTATGATAACAACAGTTCACAACGTATTCTAGTAACACTTAGAAGGAGATATTCATTAGTTTATTAGCTTTATTAACATCGCAGAACATACCCAAAGATAGATCGAAACAATAACAATAAAGATTAAGCACTTCAACCACTTAGAACATAACACTAAGTTAGATCTAACATTCATTTATCTTTAACACAAGTAAAGCACTAAGCATCAACAGATCTATCTATCATACATAATAATCAAAGAACTGAGCAGATTCCTAACATAAACAACACAACACAAAGCAAACCAAAGACACAAGATATACGTGGTTCACCCCATTGTGGGGCTACGTCCACCAAATGCTTCGTCTTCTTTATTATTCGTTCATATCTTACATTCATTTTCTCATGTGCACTAAGCCATAGAGCCGAGATTTGCACCATACAAGAGATATGCGCATTGAGCAGTAGATCCTCCTTCCAAAAATAGGTCAAGGCACAGATCCAACTTCTCTATAGAGAACAAATCCTTAACACATATACATCCTGTTGCACAAAGCAACTCAAAACGACTTGCACTTAGTTACCAAGACTTCCCTCTTCTACCATACATTCTTACTTATTTATACTTTTACAAGCCTTTACAATAAGGCCTAATCATGGGTAAACCCCATGGGCTGACATCCCATAAACCATTACAAAAACCCTATAGGACCCCTTATTGGGTCCACATAGACCGCAAAATAAGTGATATCCATCATCTCAGCTCCGCCTGGGTGCTCCTTCCTCGACCAATGTGTCGAAGTACAAAAGGTGGTCCAAACCTGACTAAGGTTTCCTCAAAGCTTGGTTGAGGGCCAACATGCCCCCAACACTCTCCTGTGACTTGTCCCAAGTCACTCAATTCTGGTCAATGCTGCTTCGAAGTTCTCGATATTAACTCGAGATGCATCGACTTGTTGCTTCACCTGAGCCTCCTACTCAGTGAGCTCCTGCATCATTTTCTTTGTAACGGGCCCTTCCAGGCATTGTTCCACTATTGCAACCACTTGGTCCAATTGCGAGCCTTGTCCATCAATCTCTTCAAACACCTTGCAGGCTTTGTCCTACACAGGTTGAAGCTTCTGTGTGACTTCCATTAATCTTCCCTAAATGGCAGTAATATGTTGTTGTACTGCATGTTGCTCCTGGGATATTTTCATTCTTCCAATTGCAGTGAGCAACTTCATCTTCCTCTGCACAGAGAATGCCTACTGTTGTGCCTCCTGTAACTGCACTTCCAGATTTTTTAGCTCTGGATACTCGATGAGGCGTTCATATGTTTGTGCGCTTCTATCACTCAGTTGTTTGCACTCCGAGGTGAGGGCTCTTATCCTTCCTAGTGTGTTCTTAGCGGCTACCTCCCTCTGGTCACGCACCTCCTGTGAGGTGCTTGGTACTGCTTGGACCTCCAACTCTATTATCCTCACTTGAAGCTACTAGATGGTCTCAGCGTGCTTCACCACTTGAGCCTCGATTGACTCTTGTTCCTCCTGTTCCAAGCCTGGCACATAATGGTATGCTTTACTCACTACTTATTTGACTGTGACCTGTTCTGCAAGCAACTGATCCTTTTATCTCTGTAGTTGATCGTTTTCCTCCTGGAGCATCGCCTTAAACTCTTCTCTCTCACTTTCGTACACAACTACACTGTAGCGCGCTACTTGTAATTGCTCTAAGTCTTCATCTTTCTCTTGTTTTAAAGCTTATGTACCTTTCTCCTTCTCTTCCTGAACTTTTTGAAGTCGAGCTTCTGTCACATCTGCTAGTCTTCTCAATTGGGCTGGTTCTTCCCCCAATTTTGAAATCTATGACGAGGAAGGCGCAACAAGTACTGCACGGACCGAACGAATAGCTTGTTGTACTTCCTTCAGTTCCTTCTTGACCCTTCCATATAGCTCTTCCTTCTTCACTCCATATCTATGCAACATATCCTCGGACGCATCCTCCATAGCTATGTGGACCAAACTAATATCATCCTTCATGAGTGTGGCCTTTAACTGGGGCTTACTAGCGTGCGTCTTCTTCCTGGCTGAAGGTTTCTACGGAGAAACATTCCTCTTCTATGGTGTGATTGTTCCAGTAGGGGGGATCTTCCAGCGGTGTAGCTTCGCCTCCTCCTTTCTCATCCCCTCCTTCTTGTCCATTTGCTTCTTCTCCTCCTCCTCCTAGTGATCCAGATACATTTTCTTTAGAGGCGTTGTCCTCCTAATCGATCTCTATATCTTGAACTTCTTCTTGCTTCTTCTTCTTCTTCATCCCACTGGATTGTCTGATATGCTCAACTTTGGTGACCATGGGGCTTCCTATGGTGTCAGTGTCAGAGCGTTCTACATTAATGATGGGTACAAGGAATTACTCCGGCTATTCCTTTGTGATCTGCTCCATGTCGTCATCTGTTAGCTTGTAATACGACTATAACTCTTCCTTGTTCTCATATCTACACGCAGTGATATAGATGAAATGTGGATCTGTGTGAAACTTGGCTATTGGTCTGTACTAGTAAAGGGTGTGTAGTGTCATGCGTGGAAATGACTCAATGGAAACCTTCAATTAATGATAATATGCATGGAACACAATGTTGGACTGCCACTACTTCATCATGTCGTTGGTGTACCACAATGTTGAAAACCCAGTGGCCAAGGACTCTGATGGTTTGATTTCTGGAAAGGTGGCTCCTTCATGCATTTTCTAAGAGACAAATGCGATCAAAACGATCATCCAGTTGAAGTGGAATTCGTATCCCAAATCCTGAGCTTCGGGACAATATTTGTCTAGTTCATTGACGAGGTAACTTGCCTAGTTCATTTGCATGCCCTCCACACATTTTCCTGTGAGGTCCACCACGAACCTGGTGACCAGTGTGGGGCGGGTTTTCCTTACGATCTTTCCAGCTATGAGTTGGAAAGCGAGGTGCACCGCACCATCTTGGATAGAGAATACTTTGTAACCTCACTTTCCTTTTTTTACTTCACCGTAAGCTTCCTTGATGCACTGTACCAGGGAGCGGTCTGAGGCCTTCTCTAGATAAAAATGCTAAGGGTCAGGTCCCTTCATGCTTAAGCATGTAATATGGTGGATCAGCGTCGGATTCACAGTAATCCTCCGGTCGAGCCACATGTATCTGCCATGATAGAACGACAAGAGGAGTTTAACACAAGCATTAACCTCCTGGTGATGGAAAAAATGGGGAATCTTCATCACATTTAGCACAGTGGACTGCGCCAATCCCTTAATCCATGGCTGGGAGACGAGGCAAGGCTTTTTTCAAGTAGCGGTGGGGTTCTAGCATAGCATATTTCTTCCTGTCGCCTAGATTGAAGTTGTTGTTCTTCAACAGCGAGATATGTCCTAACTGACTCCCGACTATGTGTATTCCCTTTGCAATGTACGCAGTGAATAGAGTGTACTCATAATATCATGGGATGTTGTCACAGTTATCGACACCAAGCAAAGGTGGGATATACTCTAGTAGGATCGACGAGATCTGCTTCGCATTAGCCAGATCATCGTGATGCCTACTTTGCTGCTCAATGATGGGGTTAACAGGGCCAAAACAACGTCTAGTCGAAGTGGAAGCTTGAATTCCCCTAGTTGACAATGCCTAGACACATTCAGATAATGGTCTATAGGCCATTATCTTCTTGAGGACCTCCTTGACATACTTCTCTAGTTCACTAGGTTCGCCCGACATTCTAACTTTTAAACAAATAGGTCAGGGTAGGAAAATGGACATGAGGGGTAAACAATGAATGGCGAGGTCTATCTTTAGATAACACAACTTGACACTTAGGAAATTATTTGTTAGCTCAGTTAATCACGGGTAGTAAAAAGTGGTCCCAACGTAGCGACCAACAAGTTAAATAAGCAAGGCCTTGTAACAGATTCTTCCAACGTCCAGTAATTCTTCCATCAATGTGAATCTGTCTATTATGGTGCTATATCAATGTCCCAAAATTGGTCCATCAAACCATAAATGCGTTTTCTAACTGTTCTGGAGCGTCGTTCTAATGGTCGGGGTGCCTCTAACTATCATATAGATTCTCCAGGACGAAGTCCCATTCTGCATGGTCCTGCTCTTCCGGCTAGGTTCAAATCCTATGGACCTGCCTCCTGCAAGGTTCCAGTCTTCCATTTGGTCTCTATAGCTTCTTACATATTTTCCAACTTAGATTTATTTTTATTGAGTTTCCTTACCTCCTTTCTTGTGATCTGAGTCTCCCTAACTGTTTCTGGAATCCTCTTTCCATTCTTATTCTTATCTTCCCCTAACGTAGTGACTTCGCACTGTTGATGTGCACTCAAAGGGTCTGAAGTTAATATCCCTTCTCTTAATACTTCCTCGGTGGGTATTCTTCTTTCTTGCATAGATAGGTCCTTCGAATATTTTTTCATTCTTTCAACCTCGATAGCTAATTCTTTTGCTTTCTATTCCTCCAACGTTGTTACTTCGTTCTGTTGCTTCGACTTATCCTCTCATTCTTCTATTAGTCAGTCTATTTTTCTGGCTATGAAATCCCTTACTTCTTTCTTTTTCTTTTTTGTAGCTTCTTCCTCTGCTTTCCTTATGATTTGATCCTTCTCAATCCAAGGTTTACCTAATAAATGCGGGAAAGGGGCGTTGTCCCCAATAAAATTAATGACTTCAAATTCCTCTTTGGTCGATGTTCCATGAACAATAATAGGTACATTAGTAACTCTTCCACATAAGGTTATCATCTTTCCCTTAAATAAGCCTATCCTTCCCACTGAAGGTACCATAGTAGGCTTTCCCAAAATTTTCCAAGTGTCTTCTGTCATAATATTTACTTGTGTTTCCTCATCCAAGACATAGTCTATGTCGAAGTCTTCTATTCTTGTACTTATGCATTGTTTTACTTTCAGGATCTCTGGTAAACTGACATCTTTGTTAACATCCATCGTTTCTTTCAACTGTAATAACGTAGTATGATCTTTCTACGATTCTTTCAATTTATGATTCTCTAACATTCCCTTAGTCTCTTGACTTCCCTAATATTTTTCTTGTCTGATGTTCATTCATTCAACTTTAGTAATCATCCTTGGAAAATCCTCAACCTCATGACCAATAGTCTTATAACAAAGGAAAATAGGACCTGTGCCAGGGCATTCCTTAGCAAGATGTCCCAGTCTTCTGCAATTATAACACAAAGTTAATCCTCTTTTTCTTTTAAACATTCCCTAGCTCTTCTGTACTGCACACTAGGATCACAGTGTTGGACCTGCAATCTACAAAAAATCTTTCTAGGTTCCCGCATCCACTTATTAGTCCAAAAACTCTTTCTATGCATAGGAATAACATATATTTCTTCATTTCTATTAATTTACTTAGATCAACTCTTTCTTCCAACTGTGCCCTAGCCTTCAGACTAGGACATAATCTATTAAACATACTTAAATTCATGCTTTTGAAACAAAAAATTTCACTTATCTTAGTCTTATCAAAGCACAAATCTTTAACTCTTTTAAGATCTTACCTCTTTTCTTCAGATCAGATTTATTTATTAGCACAGAGCTTCACAAGTTAAGTAGAGTAATGCACACTTCAACAACATATCTACGCACAAAGATTATCTTTTCTTTACTTCAGTTCCCAACAATCACAGTTTCGGGTCTTGGTAACGGAACCATTTGTTGGCACAGGGGCAGACCCAAGGTCCAACTCTCAACAACGCACCAACAAAACTCTAACTACCGACCCTTTCGGCAACACCTGCAAAGTAGGTGAAGTCTCACCCGAGGTAGAAGTAGGGGCGGTTACAAGACACAGGTGTATGTAACCAAGCTAGGACACATATATGTGATAACAACACTTCACAGAGTATTCTAGTAATGTTTAGAGGGAGATATGCATTATTTTATTAGCTTTATTAACATCGCAGAACATACCCAGAGATAGATCGGTGAAGTAACAATAAATATTAAGCACTTCAACCACTTAGCACATAACACTGAGTTAGATCTAACATTCATTTATCTTTAACACAAGTAAAGAACTAAGCATCAACAGATCTATCTATCATACATAATAATCAAAGCACTGAGCAGATTCATAACATAAACAACAGAGCACAAAGAAAACCAAAGACACAAGATATATGTGGTTCACCCCAGTGTGGGGCTACATCCACCAACTGCTTCATCTTCTTTATTATTCGTCCAGATCTTACATTCATTTGCTCTTGTGCACTAAGCCATAGAGCCGAGCTTCGCACCAGACATGAGATCTGCGCACTGAGCACCAGATCCTCCTTCCAAAACTAGGTCAACGCATAGAGCCAACTTATCTATCGAGCATAGAGCCTTAACACATATACATCTTGTTGCACAAAGCAACTCAAAACTACTTTCACTTAGCTACCAAGACTTCCCTCTTTTACCATACATTCTTACTTATTTATACTTTTACAATCCTTTACAATAAGGTCTAATCATGGGTAAACTCCATGGGCTGACATCCCATAACCCATTAAAAAAACCCTAGAGTACCCCTTATTGGGTCCACATAGTCCGCAAAATAAGTGAGATCCACGATCTCAGCTCCGCCTGGGTGCTCCTTCATCGACCAATGTGTCGAAGTCCAAAAACAGGTCCAAACCTGACTAAGGTTTCCTAAAAACTTGGTCGAGGGCCAACAATATGTTGCAAAGTTTCATAGGTATTCCCTAATGATTTATGATGAAACCCAAATATTTAATGCAAGTTTTTCAAAATAAATAGTTTTACTAATTTACCTAGAGTTTTCAACATTGGAGGAGAGCCAAAAATGTGTAGAGGTGATAGAGATGGTTTGTCTTAGAATAATTGAAGATTAAATATCATCAAGATAGAACTAGACCACAAAATGCCCAAGATATAGATGGAATATATAATTAATAATGTGCATGAAGGTAGCAGGGGTGTTGGTGAGGAAGAATGACATGCCTAATGATTCACATATGCTAAAATTTATCTTAAATATTGTTTTCCAAGTGTCCATCCAAAGATTGCAATAATTTCCAATAAGATCCATTTTTGAAAAATGCAGGGCCCTTACAGGCTGATCAAGTAGGTCCTAGATATGAGGTAAATGATTACAATTCTTGAAAAGGATATATTGAGTGTTTCATAATATGTGATGAGTATCCATTCATTTGTGTTATTCTTGCGAATATTAAACATTAGTAAAACATAGTGAGATTTTGTGTGTTGTACATGACCTTCAACTACTAGATGGTGAAGTTTCCTCTTTATTTCAACACTCTTGATTGTAGCTAGGATGTATGTCAGAGCATCAAACAAAGATTCACTTGGCATGAGGTCAAAAGTGTGTCAGATGGGGTGAATTTTTGAAATAAAAAATGGTCACGAGATCATACAAGAGCATCAAACTCATAAAATACATGATATTTTACATGGTAAAACCTTCCAAAGAGAAGTATCCATGAAGAAAAGGGAAATAAAAACTATTTCTCAACTCAATCAACTATGTACAACGATGGATAATGTCCTTTTAATAGATAATATGCTAGCATTATAACTACTCAATTATTTGTAGCTCACTATGACCACACTAAGACATAACTCCATTAGTTATTCCTTGTAATACCCCTAGGACGAAACCCAAGTTGTAAATGTACATATGCTTCATAGACTGGTGAGCCAAGACATTTTGGGCCAGAGTGCCTTGTGATTATGTAGGCCGAAGAGCCCAGATGCTAAAATGGAAACGAGCCTATCCTTGTAATATGTTATCACTCATATTATTAATAAAATGCATCGCTCTATAGACCAATTCAGACAAAAGAGTATGGGGGGATAAAAATCCACTAGAGCGAAGGGGTGCTAAGCGAAGGGAGCTTAAGCTTAGGGGAATATTATATTAATATTTCCTAAAGTTTAAGTTACAAGATATTTCATCCTAAGTTATGAAAGTGGAGAAACATATAATCAAGTGGGGCTCATGCAACTCCCATCTTGACAAGTGGCAAGCTGGGAACATGTAAATATATTGGAGGAACTTAGTCTATTTTGGGGGATTCTCATTATTCTCCCATTAATTCCTACCATGCATAGACTACTAGTGATAGTCGTACCTATACTCTGGAATATCTAGGAGATATTGGTAACCAGTAAACTGAGGTCATTTAAGCCGAAGAAGTGGATTTTCAACACCATGTGCATTGAAGAAGTGAGTTGTCAGGCCCTTGAGAAGTCTCTCCAGGTGGGAGAACTGTTGAGAATTGGTTGTGGGTGCATTGGGAAATAACTACAAGGATATGATAATTTATGTCTGGCCTATTGTTGAAGCACCAAAAGGGAAGTGGGATAGCTAAAGGACTGTTCAAAAGAGAAGGGGTAGACTCCCTGGGCTAGGCCAGGCATGTGGGAAATGAGAACATGTGAGAAATGAAAACATGTGGTTAAGTGGTTGAGTAATCCAAGTAGTGTGGTTAAGGAACCCAAGTTTTGTTGAGGAATAGTTTAATGAAGATCAGTGAATTTGTAGGCGATACTATTCTAGATGGATAGTACATGTCCTACCATTTTCGACGATATGTGGTATGTCACGTAGTTCCTCATGGTTGAGGAGATATGGCTTAGTGAAGTTGGAGAATCCTCATGACTTATCTAGAAGCCCCTAGAAGGTCAAAGAAGTCAATTTATTCTAGAATTGCCTAGAAGAAGTTTACTAGTCAAATTGGTTGCAACTAGGAGTTAATCATGGGTTAAGTTGTTGCAAAAAGAAAATAATTAAATATAAATAAGTTGCAACTAGAAGCGGTGAGATTACTATTTGTGGATAAAGTGGTTGTAAGTGGACAAAGTGGTTAGAAGTTGGTCAGCCCTAAAAGAAGGAAGTTGGTTAGAAGATAACCCCTAGAGAATGCTACTTGGAGAGTATAAATAACAGAGAAAGTGCCCCTTATGAAAATGATTTTTGAATGTAATTGAATATCCATTTGTGAAAGTTTATTTGGGCAGGTATTATTGATAGATCAAATTCTCGACAGAAAATTCCTGGTAGAAAAATTGCGGAAGCAGAACTGCGATTTTTCCTGATCTTCATCACATGGAAATAACTACAGGGATATGATAATTTATGTCTGGCCTATTGCCGAAGCACCAAAAGGGAAGTGGGATAGCTAAAGGACTATTCAAAAGAGAAGGGATACATTTCCTGGGTTGGGCCAGGCATTTGGGAAATGAGAAATGTGAGAAATGACAAAATGTGGTTAAGTGGTTGAGTAATCCAAGTAGTGTGGTTAAGGAACCCAAGTTTTGTTGAGGAATAGTTTAATGAAGATCAGGGAATTTGTAGGTGATACTATTCTAGATGGATAGTACATGTCCTACCATTTTCGACGATATGTGGTATGTCACGTAGTTCCTCATGGTTGAGGAGATATGGCTTGGTGAAGTTAGAGAACCCTCATGACTTATCTAGAAGCCCCTAGAAGGTCAAAGAAGTCAATTTATTCTAGAATCGCCTAGAATAAGTTTACTAGTCAAATTGGTTGCAACTAGGAGTTAATCATGGGTTAAGTTGTTGCAAAAAGAAAATAATTAAATATAAATAAGTTGCAACTAGAAGCGGTGAGATTACTATTTGTGGATAAAGTGGTTGTAAGTGGACAAAGTGGTTAGAAGTTGGTCAGCCCTAAAAGAAGGAAGTTGGTTAGAAGATAACCCCTAGAGAATGCTACTTGGAGAGTATAAATAACAGAGAAAATGTCCCTTATGAAAATGATTTTTGAATGTAATTGAATGTCCATTTGTGAAAGTTTATTTGGGTAGGTATTATTGATAGATCAAATTCACGACAAAAAATTCCTGGTAGAAAAATCGCGGCAGCAAAACCGCGACAGAAAAACCGTGGCAGTAGAATCACAATAGCCAAATCGTGGCAACAAAATCATGGAAGTAGAACCGTGACAACATAATCACGGAATTGAAACCGCGGAAAAAAAATAATGGAAACAAAAACACGACTAGAAAAACAAATCTATAATAGATCCACAGCTACAAGAAGAAAAATGTATGGCTAAATCTATGAATCTGGTTTAGGGTTTGGCTTGTAAATTTGTGGATGGCCTCTTGGAATTTTAGAGCTTGTTGTAGAGTTGATCTGAGGAAGATCTACTAACATTTAGTACTAGTTCATAGCTGGTTATATTGACAAAATCTTTAATGCATGGTTGGAGTTTATTTATGAGAGATATGACACATCTTGTTTGAGGTATGTTTTGTGAGTTAGGGTTTAGCTATTGAAATGGTATTGGTTGACCAGTATTGCTACATATATCAGATTTTTTTAGGGATACAGTTGGTATTTGGCATATGATCTTCATGTTCTATATTTCTATTGTGATCATGAGCATGAGATCCATGAGATCAGATTTGATTTGATAGAGAAGACATGATGATGTGACATGTTATGTTGTGCATAGTTGATGCACTTGTGATGGTACTGGTTGTGTGAGTTATTGATGTACATGGTTTATAGTACATGTTGATTGGTACATATTGTGATAGGTTATTGGTACAGGTTGGGCATATTGTCTTCTGCCTACAAACTTAATCTTGTAATTGAGGGTTGGATTCCTCACATCTCAGTTGGTGTTGGGATCTGTAGGTTGGGTCTTTGTCGACGAGCGTAAATGACACACCATCAACTAGAAGGTCAAATCCAGACCGAGGTTGTCTAAATAACCCAAGTCGTTTGGAATGAAATTACCTGACGGGTTTAATGGCTCTGTTGGCCAACTAAAGTCTTAAAAAGTAATAAAAGAAAAGAAACTAATCTATAAAGATATGATTCTTAATAATATAATAATTACAAATGTTCAAATGGAAACACGAATATGTGCATGTGATTATAAACAGTTTAAGTACAGTGTAGAAGATTTGTTTGACATATTGCGAAACAAATGTTTTTTGAAAGTGTTTATAGAAGAGATAAAGAAAGCACATACATTTTTCCGTTTTCTTTTGAATATCTAAAGATCTAAAACTAACTAATGCTAATCAAATAGAACTAAAATAAGAATAAGTGAACAATCAAAAGCTAATTCCTGTTGTTCTTATTTCATTAACAAAATATTTTAAATAAATAACATGTAAACTAACCTATAACTAATTGACTGTAACAACCCAAATTGATTAATTTTATCCTAATTTTTAAATTTGAATTTAATTAATTATTAAAATATAGTAAATGATTCTTTTGTTGTTTTATTATTAAAAGTGGGTGAAGTAATTAATGGGGTGATAAGGTTGTTTGGGAATTAATGGGAGGATAAGGTTGTTGGGGAATTAATGGGAGGATAAAGTCGTTGGGGGATTAATGAGGGGAAATTGAGAGAGGAGGATAAGAGAGGAGGGGAACACTTGGAAGAGGATCTCATTTTTATTTTGGTTTGAGAATTTCTAAGGGAAAGGAGAAGGGAGGAGGCAGTTGGGACCGTGTATCTATTTTGCAATTGTTTTGTGCTTACAGACTTGAGGACTTTCACAGGGGGCACCTGTTGCTAGGAATTTTGGGCTCGAGGGCTAGGAAACCGTAAGGAATCCTGGGGCTAGGGAGCAACATAGGTTGTTCCTAGCTGGCTGGGAGGTTAGTCAATTTTGGGAAGAGCTTCAGAACAACATCAGTTTGAGGTATTTATCATCATTATTATGCTGTGTTCATTATTGTTATACTGTTCATTTTTATTATGTTGAACTTGTTATTCATTATCATGCTACTCATTTTTAAATTCTGTTGAACAATGAATTGTTATTATGGTGAATAGTGAACTAAAAAGAAATTATGATAGCATTTCTATATCTATATTTTGTTTGTTAAGGCTCTGTTTGGATAGACCTTACACATGGTATCAGAGCATGGTTTCAATACTGAAACCTGAGCTTGACCACCCACAGTACGATTTTGTCTTTATGCCAATTTGGGTTGTTATAGTGAGGAGTTTCTCCCTCTTGTTTTATTTGTTGTTTTACTTCTACGCAACTCCAGAAATTTGTTTTTATAACATTTTGGTGAACTACTGAATTTATGTGGTATTAAAGATTTCTGAAATCTTCAGGAAAATATTGTCAGACTGGAATTTTGTTATGTAAAAAAAAGAAAAACTACTAATTTTCCACCATATGAAACACAACTCCCATGATTCTCTGAGTGAACAAAGAGAGGCAGAGAGAGATTTTCTCATAATCCAACATGCATTGTATGCTTCTTCTAATCATAAAACAACGCTACTTTCAAAATTTAAAACAACTCACAGAGTACAAAATTACAGGTATTCTCAATACATTTCAAAATCAAATAACAGTAAGAAGGTTAAGGGCACTACCAAGACCTACAAGAGGCTCATCTAACAACAATATGTCTAGCATGTGTACAAGCTGAACTGCCAGTGCAAGACGATGCTTGAAACCATCACTTAAAGAGAGTGGATTAAAATCTAAGGAGATCCCACTCAACCCAACCTATTACACATTGATCAATAGAATCTATCTAGTTCTATGAGTAGTATGTGGAAAGTAGTTATTCAGTTATATTTCAACAATTCAAAGAAGTAACCTTCATAACTATCATGTGAATAGCCCTATTTGATACACAAATAATGTACCAATAAAAAGAAAGGAGATGACAAAGATTCAAATGAGATACAAACAAGAAAAAAAGAATTTAACAAAGGTTCCATACAACAAGAATAGTTGACTCAAGCCTCATCAATAGTCGTTGCCTTAAGAGATGATCTTCCAATTGCCTCGACCATCCAAAAGTGAGTTCTTCCAACACAGTATCAACCAAAAATAACCTATGAAGCCGATAATGTTTCTGGATATTGATTAAGTTGTCTATCTAGGCCAGTATTTTGAATATAGATTGACCCCTCTGTTGGTTTTTCTAAGCCACCAATAACCTGCAACAAAGTCGTCTTCCCACTACCACTGTGTCCATAGACCAATCCTAAGCATTATGTGTACCTTTTTTTTTCTGGAAGAGAAAAGGTAACTTGATTTAAAATATTATGTTGGGTGCGACGTGCACGATATCTTACACCTTGTACCTGAAGACAACTATATTTTGCTGAAACCCAAATGCCCATTCCACCTTCTTCACCTTGAGGGAAGAAGCCTTAACCACTGGCCATCATAAGTAGAACTGCTACTGCATATGCCTGATAGTTGTACTTTGATGAAACCCAAATGCCCATTCCACCTTCACTTCTTCACCATGAGGGAAGCCTTAACCACTAGGCATGGTAAGCAGGACTGATGCTGCTTATGCTTGAACCCAAATGTGAAATAAATGTAGTCATGTTTTTTTGCTTCTTCATTCCTTGCATTTGCTTGTTCCAGTGAAGTGAAAACAATATAAATTGAAATCATACACTGTTTATAATTCCTACGAAAGAGAGGGTAAAAAAAAAAAAACACAGAAACGTAACTCCTGTGAGATCTAATTGGCCACAAAAATGGGACTCCTCATTCTGCAATCTTACCTCTGCGATCTCACAAATTCTTGAAGCTCGCTTCAGTGCCACTTCCAACAGTTTCATGGCTACAGCAGAATCTAGGATCATAACTCCTCTAAGACAACGATATATTGAATAGCAATAAGAGACCAATGTGTTAGTGTTAGTGTGAACAACCATCGAACTCAAAGTGTTTTAGAATAGAATTTACTCAATAAAACCCTAACTTCCGAAAAATGAGTCATCGACCCAACCCCTACTCGACTTGAGAGGTGGATTCTGATTTCAGGGAGAAAAAAATCGTTTAAAGCAGTCTTTGAAGCCATTGACGCCCCCAACAGCTCCAGAACCTTCTCAGGGCTGACTGAAATGGTTGTTTCCGTCAATTCACTTAGGTCTTTCACATGTAGTCGATTCAAGAGAGTAATACCTATAATGGTAGAAATTGGAAGGATATTCAAATCATCGGTGATTATAAATGTAACCGTGTCTTTTACGTACCCTGCAGGACTCCCAGGATTCACAGAAGAAGAAGGGGATGAGAAATGATTAACTAACACCAATTTAGTCTTTATTTCTTGGCCATAGGTGCATTTTTGGTCTGGTACAATACTAATTTGGTGCTTTGTGTAATTGTTGCTAATGATGGGGCATGAATAATATTCGTGAGGAGTTGTAGAATTTTGAAGTAGTGGCAAGACATTGAAGGGGATGGATTCTTGGCGTGGTTCCAACAAAATGGATTTATTAGTAGTCATATAGGTCGCATTCAACTTGCGGCGTTGTCGTACATGTTATTGATGCTTCCCACTGACTTGGAGGATGTCATGCCATGTTCTTGCAGAATTAGAATGATGGCACCAGTCGACACCAAAGGAAAATCCAAGAGGAGATCTAAGAAATCCTTACCCGCCTCCACATAGAGGACTCGTCCATTTTTCTTGTTTATAAGAAGCCTCACATCCATGTTGTTGCAATTAGCACTAGTACCATCATGATTTATTTATTTATTTATTATCAACAAGCTGCATTTTCTCAAAATCCTTGTCCAGATTAACCTTTCTTTCCTCATTTTTTTTTTCTTCCAATGTTTTCCTTTTCTCATTCATTAGTTTCTCGTACTCATCAAGATTCATCTCATTGCCCTCCCCTTCTTTGTTCTCTTTATTTTTCAGAAGAAAGCCCTGGTGTAACCTCTTCTTCTAGTTTTTTTTTCTGTTCAGGCTCCACACTTTTAGTTTCTTTAGTAGTGATGCTTTAGGGGTATCCCAGTTTCCTGTGCCTGTGAAGGTAATGGTGTCTTCGAACTATTGACGGGTAAGGAGATACTGTCCATTGGAATTGTAGCCACCTCCACCTCCACCAAAGCGTCCACCACCACCACCAACGAAGCATCGACCCCTGACCAAATCAATGTGACCAAGACTTGTAGCAGTTCATCGATCTAAGAAAGCTACTTCGATGCCAGGTGGGAGGATCCCTATGTAGCTATTATCTGCATCCAACAACTGTAGAAACATGTGGAAGAGAATAACCGACCTACCATAACAAAATCTTTAGGGATTCTAAGGTACATCCCCCACTTAATTATGACCATTGTACAAAGGTTTCGTATTAATAAATATTTTTCAAATACATTGAGTACGTTGATACAAATCCCTGTCAATATAAGAAGTGGATTTATTTACACAAGAGAGGACATAGAAAATTTGAAATTAAGGCCACTCATAATGAGGGAGAACATGTCAAGATTTTGGATGAGGTAGGTGGAGTAAGTCGAGGTGTCAAGTTTTGGATGTGCTAGGTGGAGCCGGCCGAGGTGAAGGAAATCTTACACCATGAAATGAAGAGACGTGGTGGATTTACAATTTCATATTTGCCAGATTTTATTATCCTAAAAGTTAATAAGCAATAAATGTGGTGGCCGACTTCAAGGTACTCACTTATTTGGATAAGTATAAAGGATTCACGATAAAATTATTAAAATTATATGAATCAAATAATAAAACATAACTCAACTAACTCTGCCAGATTGTCGAACTCCAATGGATTCTATCAAAATTCGGTTACACTCTATCAAAACTCGGTCAGAATTAGTCAAAACTCAACAAACAGAATGAAACTCAACATATTTTTTTTTATCAAAATCAAGTGTATATTGAGAAAGATTTGCGTGGAATCCATGGCCACACCCTTCATCGGTCAGCCATGGAGCGAGGAGAGGAACACACGTGGGTATTGGTTTAAAAATGTATGCAATTCGTTTATAATTGGGTTAAATGTTTTTGTTTTATTTATTTTTTTTATTGTATTTAAAAGTTCACTGTAATATAATATTGAAAAGTCAAATATTATTTATATTTAGAATTAATAAATAAGGTTATGTATTGATTAATGTTTTAGTATATATGTATATAATAATGAGCTAAAATCAAAATGTTG
>ML802595.1:0-37099 GCA_009831015.1 Picea engelmannii | reverse complement strand
AATGCAAGCATGTATGCAACTGGCCCAATCCTTTCCAGGATTTCAAATGGCCCACAAAATCTTGCTGCCAACTTGGTGCAACTTCCCAGCTTCAGGGAACTCCTGTTAGTTTTCACTTTCAGGAAAACATGATCACCCACTTTCAATTCTCGGTGGTTTCTATTCTTATCAGCATAACTTTTCTGCATGTCATGGGCAGCTTTCAGATTCTGTTTAATTTTTATCATTTGGTCCTCCATCTCCTTGAGCAACTCTGGCCCAACTACTGCTCTGTCAGCTGGATTATCCCAGCTCACTGGAGTGTTGCACTTTCTTCCATAAAGTGCTTCAAATGGGCTCATCTTCAATGATGCATGATACCCATTACTGTAGGCGAATTCTACCAAATGCAGGTAGTCTTCCCATCTTGATGGTTTTTCCATCACGTAAATTCTCAGCATGTCCTCTATTACTCTATTCACCCTCTCTGTCTATCCATGAGACTCGATATGATACACTGTACTAAAATTCAGATTCATTCTGAATCCTTTGAACAGTCCTTTCCAGAAATTTGAGGTGAATTTCGGGTCCCTATCAGACACAATCATTTTAGGAATTCCGTGCAAGCGTGCCACTTCTTTTAAGAAGACATTAGCAACATCTGCTACCTTGTGAGTGGTTTTCAGTGGAATAAAATGGGCAGCTTTTGTAATCATGCTCCTTGCTTGTTCTGAGCAATCCTGTAATAAAATCCATGGTCGCCACTTCCCACTTCCACTCAGGAATGGGCAAAGGCTGCAACAACCCTGTTGGGTGCCTATGCTTAGCCTTAACTTTCTGGCATTCCATACATCTAACGATGTATTCGGCGATCTCCCTCTTCATACCCGGCCAAAATTAATGGCTTTTGACTGCTGCCACATTCTTCCGATATCTAGGGTGTCCAACATACGTCACGTTATGCATTTCTCTTAGAATAGGAAGTCTCAAATCCTGGACATTGGGTATATACACTCTGTTTTTGTACATAAGTACTCCATCAACTTCCAAGGTGTAATTTTCCTCTTTCTGTGGCCTTTCACTCTATTGTAGCTTTGCTACCAAATCTCTGTACTGCAAATCTACATTTGCAGCTTCCAAAATTCTATCCTTAATATCAGTCATGTACATGATAATGGTTGTAGCATGTAATTCATGCACCTTTCTGCTGAGTGCATCAACCACCTTGTTTTCCTTCCCTTTGATATGCTTGATATCAAAGTCGTATTCACACAGAAACTCCAGCCACCTACTTTGTGTAGCGTTTAAGGTCGGCTGATCAAACAAACATTTTAGACCATTGTGGTCTGTTCTAAGTTCAAATCTTCTTCCCATGAGGTAATGTCTCCATTTCCTCAGAGCGTGGACGATTGCTGCCAACTCCAAATCGTGAGTGGCATAATTCTTTTCATGCTCTTTCAGCTTCCTAGACTCATAACATATTATAAATCCATCTTGTCTAAGAACTCCTCCCAACCCTTCCTTACACACATCTGTGCACACCACGAAATTCATATTTGGATCTGCAATCCTCAAGATTGGAGCATTGGTTAACAACTACTTCAATCGCTAGAAACTGTTCTCACACTCTTCAGTCCATTGAAACATTTTATCCTTCCTTTGCAAGGAAGTGATAGGATGAACTATCTTTGAGAAACCTGCTATAAATCTTCTGTAGTTTCCCACCAGACCCATAAAGGATTTGACTTCCACCACATTCCTTGGCACTGACCATTCTTGAATGGCCTCAACCTTCTCAAGATCCACAATGATCCCTTCTTATGAAATAATGTGCCCCAAGTAATCGATCTGCCTGTGGTAAAATGAGCATTGGCTCAATTTGGCATACAGTTGGTGTCCTCTCAACACTTGCAACACCAGTCTCAGGTGTTGTTCATGCTCTTCCTTTGACTTGGAATACATGAAGATGTCATCCAGGAAGACTATGACAAACTTGTCTAAATAGTCCCTGAATACACCATTCATCAAGCACATGAAAACAACAGGTGCGTTTGACAGTCCAAACGACACCACTGTGAGCTCGTAATGACCATACCTTATTCTAAAGGTGGTCTTGTTGATGTCCTCATCATTTATTCTTACTTGGTGATATCCTGATCTGAGATCTCTCTTTGAAAATATTTTTGCACCCTTCAACTGATCGAAAAGATCATTGATCCTCGACAGAGGATACTTGTTCTTGACAGTTACCTTGTTCAACTATCGGAAATCAATGCACAGCCTCAACGTCCCATCCTTCTTCCTCACAAATAGGATTAGGGCACCCCAAGGCGACATGCTAGGGTGAATGTACCCCTTCTTTAGAAGCTCTTCAAGCTGCAATTGCAACTCTTTCAACTCTGGCGTACTCATTCTATAAAGAGCTTTCGACACTAGAGCTGCTCCAGGCATCAAATTTATAGAAAAATCGATGTCTCTCTTCGGAGGTAGTCTAGGTACCTCCTGAAATACATCTTTGAACTCTTTGAGTACCTCATGGTCTCCAATCCTTGAGATTTTATCTCTAGATGCTTCCTCCACAAGGGTTGCAAATAATTGATAGCCTTTTCTATAGCACTTCTTCAGCTGCATGGCTGAGATTTCTCTAACAACCACAACTCTAAGAATCCCTTGAACTATTTTGCGATTCCTCTCCTCATCCAGGCATGTAAATCTCTTGTTACGACAATCCAGGAGGGCATGGTGCTGGTCCAACCAGTCCATTCCAATTAAACATTCATAAGAGCCTAAAGGTAGAATATTCAATTCAACCTTCATTCTCAGTCCTTTCATGTCCACAGGACAAGATTTCACCAACTCAACGACTTTCCTCTTGGTTCATGTAGCCAACTATACTAACCAATATTTTTCATGTTTTCTTCTTGATAAATGCAAACTTTCCACCACCCTAGGATATACATAACTATGGCTATCCCCTGAATCGATTAAAATAATAAATGGTTGGTTGTTAATCATACCTTCCACTTCGATCATGTGCAATTGAAATTATGCTTTCTTGTTGTCCAGGGCTGCGTAGATACTTGGCATTCTGTTGGCCATATCCTCCACTGTTTTAGCTTGCTAAACATTGTGGATGGTTCTTTCTTTATCTTTTCTTTGGGGGCAGTCTTGGTACCTATGGTTTCCTTTACAGCCCCAACACTCCATAGGTGGCGATCTGGGCATTTGTTCACCCACTTTAGCCTTCCTGTGCTCTCTAAAGGATGGTTGTCCCTAAGGACTTTTTCTGAAAAATGGAGGCTTGTTTCCCTTCAGCCTTTGCTCTTTCCTGAACTTCTTCTGATCATCCCAAGCCTTCCGAAAAGTAGGCCTTTCTCTTTGTTGTTCATACAAGCATTTTCCCCTTCTTATTGTTTCTTCCATAGTCTTGGGATCATCATACTAGATCTTGTCACTAATGGAAGGTGGCGGTCCACTTATATATCTATGAATCTTGACAGCCTCATCTTTGATGAATAGAACATACTTCAGTAGTTCCAAAAACCTTCGTTCGTATTCATCAATGGCCATGCTGCTTATCTTGAGTTCGAAGAACTCCTTAATCTTTATGTCATAGTATCTTTTAGTCAGGTATTTCTTTTCGAAATACTCCTTGAACTCCTTCCAAGTGAGATATTTCTCTCTGATGTGTTTCACTTGCACAAACTGATCCCACCACATGGATGTTTTTCCTTTCAATTGATACATTGCAATTCTTCCTTCTGCATGAGAAGAATAATTCTGTAGTTGGAAATATTTCCTCATGCCAAGCAACCATATTTCGACATCTTCCTCCTTCTTATGTTCTCCATCGAATGTTGGAGGCTTGATCTTGTTCATCTCTCCCTTCAATTCATCCACTCCAGATCTTCGGTGTTTTCTGGTAGGGGACGGGCTTGAACTACTACGTGCCTCCCTACTGGAATTCTTTGGGGAGCGACGATGATGTCTGCTACCACTCCTCGATCTTCTTCTCCTCTTAGGGGTTCCGACACTTCTTGATCTTCTTTTCCTCTCAAGGGTCTTGCGACTCTCTGTATTGCTTGAGTCACTCCCCTTCTCCAATTTCCCTTCTATTCTTTCCAGGCTCTTCAACATTTTTAAGTTGAATTCACCCTGTTGATCCCTGACCCTCATGAGATTTCGGCTATCATCTCGGTGAGCCTGGGCATCTTTCTGCAATCTTTCAATGAGTTTCATCATATGTCCTTCCTTATCCATCTCTTTTTCGTGCCCATTAGAGTTTGATCCTTCGATTCCCAAGTTGACATCCCTTCCTACCCTTTCATCCTCTGTTTCAAAGGCAACCTGTACTCTTCCATTTGTATACTCGGTTGTTTTGACACCCATTGAACTCTGCACACACACAATGTTCAGTCAACCGGAGTTTGTCAGGATTTATCCCTTAATAAAAACCACAACATTCATTAACCAACATGAATAAGAAAATGTTTCAAATTCACTAAGTTTCCTGAGCCCTTCTTGGCTCTATAAATTTTCAGGACTTTGGGACTTCGGTTTTTGGGGTTTTTGTCCACGAGGATCCAATAGTTAAATCCTCGACAGTTCTTATGTCCTTCGAGAATTTCAGAATTTCAGAACTTCGGTGTTTTGTGTTTCGAGGTTTTTGTCCATGAGGTTCTCGCACTCGCTTCCCTCTTCAACTCCCGACTCCCAAACTTCCAACCTCTCTTCCTCTGGGTCCACAACACAACTGCTGCCAACCCCGGTAGGGATTTTGAGACTCGGCACTTCGGGTTTTCAGGTCTTCAATACCCGAGAGTTCACGATGTAGTGACTCCTAACCCCATGTCACTCCAACTCCCGAATTCTGAAATTCCGATTTACTTTACTCTCCAGGCCCACAGCACAGCTATTGCCCTTAACCAAGGTGGCGCGTGGTACATTCAGGAGGGTCCACGTCACCTTCGGTGATGTCATTGGGTCCCACCATTCTCATTTGTTTTCTCGACTCACTGGCATGTGGTACACACCCATGTGTCCACGTCCATTCCAAGGCAATCCAACAATTAGACTTCTCTCAGATCTACGTCGTAGATCCTTTCGGCGTTTCGGGGTTTCGGGCATTAGGAGTTCGTGCATCCACACATATCGAACTTTCGTTTTCCAAAATTCCAAAATTATTGTCTACTCTTCCACTTGATCCAACGATCAAGTTCCTCTCTTATGATCCACGGTGTAGATCGTTTCAAAATTTTGGGTTTCGCTATTTTGTGACTTGCGAAAACAAGGTTCTTCCCCTTTGGTTTCCCGGGTGTCANCGATGGACGGTCCCGATGAATTCGGGATTTCGCATATTATGATTTCCACGTTCCTATGCAACTCGAAAGGTTTTTTAAACCCTGCACACGTTTTCCAGATCTGACGGTCACGAGGGTTCTCCTTTTCCCCGAATAGATCCTATGGATCAAACACTTTTGGTGTGGAGTCCTCTCTCCCTGTGGCTAGATGCCACCCCGGCTACGGTTTCATAACACCGCTACACCTCCTGAGTTGGTAACATGGTCAAGTAACTCCTTGACACTCAGGACAATTCAAAGGTCCGAAATTGGTCCTCTAGACACAATTTCTCCTCAAACCCTCAGTCCAAAGACCACTCAACTAGCCCATCTAGGCTCAGCATTGAATCCTTGGCTCTGATACCAAACTGTAACGCCCCCTTTCCAGGCCGGGCAGGTGCTACATCGCGAAATAACAATCTCATACTTAATTCTATATATAAGACATGCATTTAAGAAAATGAAACACATTTAAACTCAGAGTAACCATAAGAATTACTACTATTATAAACAATCAATGGATTTAACATTAATTCATATGCACAACAGAATACATGATAAATATAAATACACAGACATGCAGAAAAGTAATTAAAACACCATCTGGTACTTATCTTGAAATGGTGGTAATTCCACCAACCAGGTGCAGGCCTTCCAAGGACCTCCCAGCCTTAGACCACACTGCTCATCAAGCTTAGTAATGGGTCACCCCCTAGCTGGGACTAAGCTCCACCCCTAAGGCAAGGAATCCTAGGCTAGGCTAAGGTTACAGGGTAAACACACAGTCACAAGGAAGGAATTCTCTTCCAGGAACCACTCATACTCACTTCTCACAGACTCTCCTTCCCCACATGCCTGGTCCACCCTAGGAGTATACACTTTCTTTGTCACCTAGATAGTCCTTTGGCTGATAACCTCCCTTGCCTTGGGTTTCAGCAACAGATCGGACCAGAAGTCTTCGAGCTCTATGGCAGCTACAGGGTTCCTTCTAGGAGTTCTCTGCTTCCTCTGTGCACTCTCTCACCTGGAGAGAATCGCTCACAGGCCCAACAACCTGTTCTTCCAACTTCAACCACCTATCTCACCTGGAGAGAGTGTTGTACAAACTGGCCAACAAGCCACATAGGATCAAACACTAGACATCCACCACAATCAATGGGAATCCAGACACGAAAACCCCAGGGCAGCTCCAGACAGGTGCATCAGCATAACTAGGCTTAGCAGGGACGAGACACTTTCGTTTTCTCAATCTGGCAACAAGGGATAGACACACTCTGGATTCTCAAGGATGCATGACGAGTTGTCCCCATAGGGTTCAATTCAGACTCCATGGTTTAGAATAGAGAAGGGGTGTACCGACTCTCTAGAACAAACACAAACTTTTTTCCCGAAATCAACACAGGCTTCTGGTTCAGGGGATGTACATTTTATAAGATGCACGAAGTCTCTTGCATAGGTCGGACTGGTTCACGCTCAGACGATCGGGTAGAATGGAGGAGGAACCCCCACCACGACTCATCTCAGCTGTTTTATTTGAATGGGATTGGGTTGACACTTGTCACCCATGAAGCTGCATGCTTCCATCAACGTGTGTTCCTCCCACCATTTTTAAATCACATGTTGTTCCAAAAGAACTTAGGATAAAAACATATTATTCACATGTCTTTTTGGAATAATATAAAAATATTATTCCCAAGACTTAAGCCCTTAGGATCCACACTTAGCCCCCTTTTCCCACCTTCCAGCCCCTAATCCCTTGCCCACCCTGTGGAAGATTAGTCCTCCATCACTCATTCAACGTGGTCGGTCTGCACGTGGTGGTGTTTATATTTATTAATGTTCTTCATTGATACATGTACAACATCAGGCTCTTGGCCTTCAACACTCAAGCTCTCCGGCCTAACAATCACATAAGCCCACTAGCTTATATAAACTTGGCTCACCAGCCTATAAAACATTTTTACAACTCATTTCATAAACAAGATTTACAACTGGGCTCGGCCTTGGGGACAATACATATATAGTCTTACAAAAATAGTACAACTGGAAACCACTCCTGTAGGAGTTGGTTTGGAAAAATAATAACAAAGTTTTATAAACATAAAAGAAAGAAACTATTGAATAATAGACCATATGATCCAAGATGGTTTCTCCATGTAAACAACAACATAATTATCATCTTCCTGTAGATAGAAAAAACTAAATTGATATTCAGGAAATAATGCTAACTAATATTCAGAAATAGACTGGCTACAGAATCAGAGATTTTGTAGCTAGTCTTATTTTTATCAAAGAAAATCGAAATTAAATCTTCCTATTTTAACTTTTCATAACAGAATGAAATAAAATCAAACAAAATCATTTTTTCCATTAGAAATTAGCAAGCGAAGGATCAGACACTTCCGAATTAATGATTGCATTGAAATTGGTTGCATTTTTTATGATTAGATTACCAGATCTTTTGGGTCTTTTATTTGCTTTCTCTGCACTTTCTTTCAGCTTTTGGTTTTCTTGTTCAAGTAAAGAATTGCGAGCAACCAGATGTTTTACTTGTGCTTGTAACAACAGAATATCCCTGTAATAGTGTTCTATCCAATCTAAGCAATTGTCACAATGTACTTGTGCAATAGCCGACTGATGTGGAATGTTTTCAGCAATGGGTATTTTGTGTTTCCCTGTGGCTTGTTTCAAGTCGTGTCCAATGCCAGTGAAACCCTCTTGTCCTTTGAAACATGGAGGTAACCTGGAGACAAAATCATACTTCTCAACTTGACCAACAATTTCGCTTTTGAGAGATTGGTTTGTTGGACAATTGAGAGGGGGGGGGTGAATCAGTTGTTACTGTGATTAAACAATTATATCCATTTTTAAATTCATTACAGAACTCTCAATGATGATCACAATAAATAAGAAGTAGAGTATTCGACATCAATCACACACATGTATAATACAGAGACAGATATTCCTGAGGACACCCATAAAGGGTGAAAACCTCTTCGTCTTTATATGATAATTATTTTCTGTACATTATCATTCTTATGAGAACCAACTCATAATGAGGCTACCACCTCTGTTTTGCAAGCTGCTACTTCCTGAGAGAACCAACTCTCTAGTTTCTCTAGCACCCACTAGAAGGAAGTACCAACTCCCTGAATGTTCTAGCACCAGCTGGATGGAAGCACCAACTTCCAGTCATACAGACACCAACCTGTATATCATAGAACCAATGTTTTCCCTTGCACCACCCTACCACCCTTGTTTCTCTGGATGCAACTAGATAGAAGCTATAACTCATTGCATTCAAGCATCTACTTGAAACTCTGAGAACAACAGTCCTCCCTAGCACCTCCCAACCACCCTGAAATGTAAAACTTTGCTTTATGTGAATTTATTACAGTGATTCAATAGTTTTCATTGGCTTACCGGGCTTATCACTATTTTTCTATGCTTCTCTGCTATGCCTACCTCAGTGTCTTCCTGCTTGCATCCTCTTCAACTTTATGATCTTCTCCTCTATCTCAGCATGCACTCCTTGACTTTATCTTCTTCTCACAGATATGCCCCTCTGTTCTTTTCTTCTTCTATGCTTTAGCTCCTGCACATCATGCTTCTACATGCATGCAACACTCAAAACAACAATCACTTGATCTCTTATCTGTACTCCATTTTTATAGTCTCAGTGCACCTTGTGCCTGCTTCATGCGCTATCCCACTGCATTCCTTTTCTCCATTCATAATCACTAACACTTCTCGTGAGGTCCTTTGGCTTCACTTACTATAATAGTCTTCGACACACTTCCATGTCAGTCGACTCTATGATGATTCTACTCTCCACTGGTAGTGGCCTCGAGACTCTTCGTCTTCTCTGTCTGTTATCACCTAATCATATATGGGGGGTGTTTTCCTAGCAAGCGACCCCATTTCGCGAAAAGATGTCAAGAAGTGGGTTAAAAACTCTCTTATCCTAAGTTTGAGCGCAAAATATGCATTTCTCTGAGCAGCAGACTGATTTAGGCGGCCAGGATTCGTGCACCCAGATCAGTGGTTGGGATTCAATTCCGGACCCCCATCGTCGTTCTGCTTTTAATGGGGGGGGGTACGAAATGGAGCGCGCAAGTTTGAAGGGCCGGTATTTAAGTGCCTAGATCTGCGACAAAGGTTCAATTCTGGACCCCCCCCCCACCTTTCTTCCTTTAACGGGAGGGGGGGGGTCCGAAATGAGGCGGTTTTGTATGGGGCCCTCCTAAACCTCTTACCGCTTCCTCCTCCATTTACTACCTTTTCTTCCTTCTGACATGTGTCTTCCACCCAGCTTCTCTCCTTCCCCTGTCACATCTCAACTCTCCATGTCATGAACTCTGAAATAAAGCTTGGCTTCTCTAGCTCTGCTCTCGATGATGTGAGTAAGAGATATGACCATTGGATAGCCATTTGAGCGATTCGTTCTTCAGATCAATGTTTCACGTTCTGTGGTGATCGGACGGCTATCCTCCGCCCTGGAACTTCAGATTTCGGGACTTTGGGGGAGTGTTGATGCTAAAACTCCCGTAATGACGTCACTCGATGACATGACATGATCCATGTGGCTGCCACATGTCACTCAGAATTGTGATTTCTAGGTTCCTAAAATGCCGAATCATCTTGACACTTGTCATTGTTTGATCGTGCCACATGTCATTGCTAACGTAGTCTTCCACCTGTCCTTTCTAATGTGGTATGTTGTCTTCACCTCCTGGATCTGACGGCCCAAATTCTTCCTTGATTCAACTACCAGGATTATTTCGCGATTTCACATATCACGAGTTTAAGAGGTTAGCGAATCCAATTACTTTGACTTTCTAGTTAGCGAAAGGATGATCTTTTTCCACATATCCTTCTTGGATTGATGGTCCAGATTTGTCCTCGATCCAACGGTTGAGATTATATCACGATTTCTCATATCCAAAGTTCGAGAGGTTAGGGAACCTCCTTCCTTTGACCTTCCAGTCAATGAAATGTTGATCTTTAGCCACGTGTCCTTCTTGAAGATGGACGGTGCTCTTGCTTTTGGGATTTCGTGAACCCGCTTCACTTTGCACTTTGAATATCGTGCAGGTTCTCCTGGATCGGATTATGGTCAGTCCCCACACTCAAATCTAATGCCCAAGATCTGTCCTCCATCTGCATGCTCCTCCTGTCTTAATTTAGATCTGATGGTGATCAAGAATTCTGAATGGGATCCAACGATCACTGTCACTTCTCCTCCCGAGATTCTGCTTCCTGTGTGTTCTTTCCATCAATGACAAGTGCATTGTTCCTATGAACATGCCAACATGGTTATCCAGATCTTCCCAAGCAAGGAAATCATTGATTTCTTCATCTAAACAATGATCATTGACCTCAATCATAGATATCGAGCTCAGATGATCCTTTTTTCGATTCCTTAAACTCCTAGATATCAATTGACCAGGCCTCTTGTTTATGAAATTCAAATCTGAACTTTGCTTTTTCTTACCTTTACAAAATTTCCTAACAGTAGGTTTGTCACTATGGTTCTGATTACGTTATTCAGCAAGAACATCGAAAAATTTTCCTTTTAATTCGTCAACTACTTGTTTCAACGATTTCTTGGACAATAAAATACATTGTGATTTCTTAACCATGGGGGTTTGCAAAGAAATGGAAACATATTCATTAATTTCACACCCATCTGGCAGAATGAAACCCTGACTTTTGGTCACGGGACTATCAAAAAATGGGTTTACATTTAAAGGCGGGTTCACTGTGTTGTCAGTCTGGGAAAAACCATTTCAACTCAGGAAACTTTCCCAATTATCTCCTATTTTTGATAGGTGAGATATTAGCAGGATTTTTATGAGCCCGTGATGAAATAGGCTCGACAGAGAATTCATGCTATATCTCTTAAAGAATTTTTACATTTTGTATAGGCTCATTAACAAGTAGAATGACATGTTCAATTCAAACCCTATGAATAACATAAGGAGTTAGATGTGGTATAAAATACCAAACCATACCTACCCTCGTAGGTTATAAACTGTTTCAAAATCAAAATAAGGTCGTGCCATCATGGTTTCAGTAGGTTAATAGGAATACCTTTAGGGCAACAGATAGACATGCGAGAGACCATGAATAGGTTCCATGGAACATCCTTCATTTTGGCATTTTTAAACCACTTTTCACCTACCTGCGGGAGTCTTGTTGCTTAGGCGACAGAGTCTTCTGTGACCTCCAATTGCACATCCCCGACCTTGGCTCTAAACCCATCAAATGTCTATGCAAATCCCTATGCGACCGCAAGGTTGTAACCATCAAATTTCCTGAGGAGATATCCCAACTGTGAGCCTTCAAATCGTCGATGAAATCATTGTGGGAAAGAAGATCTTGATAGCCGCTTGGCTCAATTCGAACCATAGGGGCCATGGCCATCATGAAATAGACCTAATAGATATCACAGGAGGGAGACTTAGGCTTCAAATAAATGAGTAGTAGAGAGAGGTATGTAAAAAATACAATGGCTCGAAAACTACAAATTTTGGAGACTTCCATAACTTAATAAAATGAGTTTGGGAAAATGAAAAGCTAGAGGGCTCGCAAAACTATGATCCATTACCCATAATGAAAATCAAACCCTACACCAGTATCAAATACCAATTTGAATAATGAATGGTTTCATTAATGCACGGGACAACAGGGTGAGGTAAAGTTGTGGGTACATCAGACCTATACCAAGCGACATGAATATTGCTATGATTGTTGAAATAAGGAAACCCATATAGAATGTTAATCAAATGTTTGTGCATTCATACATTTCACAAATTAAAACCATTGATGAACATTAGAACCAATTAAGTCATGATATCCATAACACATAAAAATTGTGATAGTGAATCAATCAATGAGTTCATAAAACTTGAAGCTTAGAAATATATGGGTGCCTTCAAAGTGAAATTTATTAGGTAGACAATACAACTATAACATCGCTATCCCAAACCAAGTTTTTGTTTAAAATTCATTCTTACAGTCATGAATTTTAAAACAAAACAAACGAAAAACTTAATAAGATAAGTGTATCCCAATCATCGCCTCGAAGCCCAAAAACATGAGTGTTTATAAATTTAAGGAATACATAAAGGTATAATCTCTTTGTGGTTATTTTAATTGTGATAAAAATCAACAAAATGTTGGCTTCCAAAAATGGCGACATATTGGGAGAAACAATTATCTCTGCATCACCAGAACATTTATGTCAGGGGATCAGATGAAATAAATTTTTAGAAACAGTCAACAATAGATCAAGCGGTACAATCATAAATTAGATAATAAAGAAGTTCAACATCAGATGTATTTATGGTCAAAAATGTAATCTGGAATCTAATTTAGATTACGAGTGTAGCGATGTTTATATAGATAATTTCGATACCGTTGACAGGGCCATTGCTTCCAACAGACGTCCATAGCCTTGGAAGGGATGTCATTTATTCGACTTTGTACCTCTATCCTATCCAAGAGTTTTCCATTCATGATAAAAACAACTTTATACTTGATCAAATCAAAAGACATACTTGAGAATCTTCTTAAACCCAACATTGCTTCATTGCCAGCGGGCCTGTTCAGTACCCTGACGAAGTTGCCTTGGTATCATGACTGCATTTACCCACTGCCAACATACTTTTTCAGTGTATCGGCGGGTTTACAAACACTTCCCACACATTACAGTGCTTTCAACCCTCTAGAATTTGTTTATAAATTTGGAGAAAACTTCATAATTTTCAAGAGAGCGGGGTGATACTGAAAATCTCATAGAATGAAAATATTGATCATTTACAAATCATTTTTCTGTTTTGATGACTTTCACCATGATTTGGACAGTTATATTTCTGTTAAGAAATCCTCTCTAGGATGGGGAAGCACACTGAGTTGTTTTCATTAAAACAGGGACGATGTTATAAATTTGTTAAGGATAATTGTGTCTTCCTATACTTTCAATGAGAAACCAGAAACACTGATTTGAACAGAGATGTACTTTTGTTGGTGTGAGTTTAACATTTTCTATTCAAATGTTTGATATGTTAACAACTAATGCAAATGAATGAGAATTATGATTCCCTTCAGCAAATGAAATGGCGACTTAGACATAATTATTTAGTAAACAAATCAAAATCAAGCAAAATGAAAAGAACCAAAATAAAAAATAGCAAAGAAAATCAAAATATTTACAAAAAGGTGGATTGGAAATCAACAGATGAAATACCTTTTGAGAGCTTGTCCATTCACTATGAAAGTTTCTGGCTATCCCTCCAAATTATGCATGTGGAAAGAGCTACAACCCATTTTTTTAGAAATTATAAATGGTCCCAGCCATAGGATTTGGAACTTGGTATGTGCCCCCTTACCCTCATGGGCTTTGTCCCACTTGAGAACCAAATCTCCAATGTCAAAATTCCTATCAAAAGATGAATTCAGATCAAACCAGTTTTTTACAATTTGCTAGTGCTGACCCCGTTTCTGCTTGGCTTGTGTTCTCACTTCTTCTATTTTTAATAAAGCATTTATCCGATTTTCTAGAGGAGGGCACTCTTCTTCTTGAAATTTATGCGACAGTTGCAGAGAAGGGAGTAATACATGCAGGGAGAGAATGGCTTCTCTTCCATAGAAAAGGAAGAAAGGGGAATTACCAACAGAGGCCTTTGGAGTTACCCTATCAACCCAACGTGCATTATACAGTGCATTATGCCAATTCTTATGGTTTTCGGAAATTGTCCTTTTGATAATTTTGATTAAATTCTTATTTGTCGATTCTGCTAGGCCATTCCCTTGAGGCTAGTAGCTTGCAGAAAATTTCAGTTTAATCCCTTTTTCCAGAGAAAAAACGTTCATATCAAGGGACAAAAAGTAAGAGGCATCATCGAAAACTAGACATTCAGGAATTCTGAAACAAGTAATGATGTGGGAGTTTAGAAAAGATACTACCTGAATGGTGTTGACCACTTTTAAAGGTACAACTTCAAAACATCTTGTAAAGTAGTCTATTTTTGTAAGGATGTACTTGTGTTGTTGCAAAGAAGGGGGATTGATTGGACCTATGATGTCTAGACCCCATTGGTGAAATGGTGCATCTACAGTAACAGGTTGCAAAGGAAAATCTTCCTTTTTCACCTGACGTGCAAACTTTTGGCAGATTACACATTTGCGGGACATCATATGGGCATCTTTAAACAAGGTAGGCCAATAGTACCCAACCCTTATCACTTTGTGGACAGTGGTATCTCCACCAAAGTGACCACCAACTTTAGCTGCATGAATTTCGACCATCACTCTTCCAGACTCTTCTTTTTCTAAACAACAAAGAAAAACACCATCAAAGTTCTTTCGAAAAAATATATAATTGATTAACTGAAAAGATGCAGATTTAAGCCTAAGTGCTCTTTTGTTTTTAGAATCAAGATTGCGGGGAGCATATCCATGCATTAAATAGAATCTAATGTTCTCATACCAAGAATTGGGTGTAGCTTGTGCACAACTAATCTGTTTTTTGTTATGTTGATCTACAATTGATGTATGTATTTGACATTCTTGTTCCTCAACCGAATCAGCCACTAGTTTACACAAGCCTTGACCTCTAACAATTTGTGCAGGAGTTATTTCAAGGTTATATTACTTTAGTGATGTCATCCAATTTACCCTTTTCTCACCCAGCTCTTTTTGTACTAACAGGTTTCTCACAACCGGGTAAGGAAAACAAAATTAGGTCTGGATTTTAGCAAGTAAGCCCGGAAGTGTTTCACTGCTTTAAAAACAACATATGTCTGTTGATCTACTGCCGAGTAATTAAGTTCTGCTCCTTTAAAAGATGAGATCATGAGGGCAATGGGTATCTCATTTTTTTCAGCATTTTTCTGTGTAAGTACAACAACATAAGATCGGTCAAATGCAAAAATGTAAAGAGTGAAATCCTGAGAAAAATCGTGACTCATCAAAGAAGGGGATTCTATTATTGATTTTCTAATTGAATCGAAATCCTAACTTTCTTGAGGTCCCCATCGATACAAAACATCCTTTTTAATTAAATTTTGTAATAGTCTAACCATTTATGAGAAACTCGGGACAAATCTCCTGACAAAAATAATCTTACCCAAAAAGGATTGCATGGATTTTTTGGAATATGGAGGGGGGATTTTAGTAATGTATTGGTTTCTTTCTGGATCAATAATCATTCCATCTTTAGATACTATGAACCCAAACAGTTTTCCCTGCTCTACTGCAAAGATCGATTTCTTGGGGTTGAGAGATATGTCGAACTTACGGCATCATTCCAAGACAGCCCTAAGGTGAGACAAATGATCTTTATTGTTTTTAGAAAAGATGGTGACATCATCCAGATAGACCACAACTGATTCGTTAATGAGGCCACAGAAATAAATTTCCATTGCTCTCTGGAAAGTGGCACCGACATTTATCAGTCCAAAAGACATTTTCATGTAGGTGTAAGTGCCCCATGGGGTATGGAAGGTGGTTTTAAGTTGGTCCAACAGAGACATAAGGACCTGGTTGTATCCCAAAAAACCATTTAACAAAGATAGTCTTTTGGAACCAGACACATGTTCTAGAATCTATTCCATCAGAGGAGCCAGGTAGTTGTCTTTGTTAGACACTCGGTTTAAGTTACAAAAGTTGACACAGAGTCAAATTTCACCAGTTTTCTTCCTTATAGGGACTAAATTAGACAGCCATTGAGTATGCCTAAACAGGAAAATTACTTTTGCAGTTAGTAATTTGTTTAGTTCCTTTTTAATCGTAGGTTCCAATTTAGGATGCATTTTCCTCAATTTCTGTTGAAAGGGATGTGTCTGGGGATTCACGGGGATTACATGTTGTATGATGTTCGGATCAAATGTTTTCAATTCATCATACGTCCAAGCAAATACATCGTTAAAATGTTTAAATAATTTTATGAAAGAGGATCTCTCTTTCTCGGAGAATCCCTCTCCCACATTAATATTTTGAGGATTATCTTTGGTTCCTAAATTAACAGTGTCATAGATCAAAGAGGAACTATTAGTTTTACAGTTGACTACCCCTATAAACTTATCATGCAAGTCATATAACTTTTCCAATCTCACAACGGATCTGGGGATAGATTTTACCAGCCTCGGATGTTGATTCAGGAGATCGAGGATCAGATATTACCGTGAAGTCTCGAAGATTCTCGTAGTGAGTGCCTTCATCAATGACTGCATCCTAGAAGGTGTCTTCCATATGAAAACAAATTATGATCTGCTAGTCATCATCGAATACTCTCTAATTTGAGATGTTATTCGAAATCGACGGTCTGAACAACAATTCGATCGAAAATGCATTAAGAGAAAGACCTTCAGTAAGCAACAATTTAGAAGCAACATTGGCTAGTAGGTTATCTTTTGAATTACTCATCCTAGGAATAGAATTTATATTAAATGCTGAAAAATTATGCATTAAACTCCATACCTCAGTTTAGTAGCTTTTCACATGAGGTGACAAACACTGTATGGTGTTTCTTACCTGCTTTACCACGATTTCTGAATCACCGAATAGTATCAAATTTCTCACGTCCATATCCAATGCTTTCCTAAGTCCTTGTAGAAGCACTTCGTACTCGACCATGTTGTTAGTGCATTCAAACTCTAATCGACAAGCAATAAAATTTTTATTACCTGTAGGATCAATGAGTACACAACCAACACCTACTCCTTATTGGCATCTAGATCCATCAAAATATAAGGACCAGATATGTGCGTCATTAGTAGTGCTTGTTGCATTTGGCGAAGCGGATATCTGAGTGCAAACCATTACTTCAGATTGTTTTTCTGGGTCTATGATAGGAGAAATTTCAGTCATGAAGTTACCAAAAAAGATATTCATCCCCTGCGTTCCCATTGAATTTAATGAGGTAACGAAAGGCTCATTTGGAACATTCAAATTTGTCATGGTATGCTTAAGAGAACGTTCTTGGTTTATCCTGATTTTATTGGGTTGTCCATTTTCAGGCAACCACAAGTGAGACCAGTCTATAGAGAAATAACCATGCGGCTGTTCTGACTTATCTCTGCTTAAAAATAGAACATAAAATTCAAGAATATCAACAACGATAATATCAATAATTTGATGAAATTTAGGATTGGATGATAATCTAATCAACACATTCTTAAGCTCACCGATTACTTTAACATTTGTTTGATCTAGTTGAATAATTTTAAGATTAGAAGGTTATACTTCTACATTAATTTTTTGACATACAAATAGAGGCATCACGTTTGATGATGCATCGGATTCAACCATGCAATTATGTACATTCCTATTAAAAAATTCAAAGGTTAATAAAAAAGGTGGGACATTTTTTCGGGTGGAAACAACGGGGTTCTGCTGATTTTTTATTGCTATCCCTAAAACAGTTTTATTTACATTTGGTACAGTTTTTTCTGCTAAGTCCCTTTTGTCTTGAAGTTCATATGTATTTTTATTTGGGACATTTTTAGCTGTGTTTGAATCAATTTCTGTTGATTTTTTTTTGCTAACATCACTCTTTATACTGTTTTCAGCGATGCTTTGAAGCATTTTCTGCAAAATAAGTGAAAATTTCAGTAGTTCAAAAACATAAATATTTTCCCTTAGTTTTTTCAGATCTTTGATTAAATCATATTCTAAAACTGGGGAAGCTAAGTTTTGTCTAGTTTCAGTTTGATTTGTTTGTTTAGGAAACACATTTTTATTTGTTTCTGTAGCGGGCTTGGTCTTCTCTTTACTCTTAGTGTTGTAAGGGTGGACAATTTAAAATTTTTCTTGAAAGATATTGTCCGACAAGTGCCCAAAAACAGGGGGAGATGAGTCCTCCTCTTCTTGTATCTCTTCCTCAGCTGTGTCATCAGAATTTTTAGGAGGGACAGAAATAGAATTGTCATGTGCTTCTAATATCGTCTGGAAAGAATACTGTAAATTTTCAAAATTTAGACCTTTTGTGATTGAGTTTGGCCAGTTTGGAGGAAAAGGGCTTTCTAAAAGGAGGTTTAAAACTTCCTTTGCTTGTTGATGCCTCCTCTACCGATCTCTTCAAGTAAACAACCTGATTGGACAGTTTTTGGAAATCTTTCTGCAAGCTCTCTAAGTCTAAAGTTTCTTGTTGATTTTTTGTTTGAGGAGGCCTAGTGAGAATTTATATTTTCTTCTTCGAGGACAAAGTTGTTTCAGCTTCACTATTCAAATTATCTTTTAATCTTAATATATCTTTCTCGATTTGAATTTCCTCCTCAAAGACTTCTAACAAAGTGTTCTTCTTGGACCTTTTAACCCATATGGCTATGTTATTGTGCAAGGCCTTAGCATAATATGCAACAATTAAACTTTTTTCTAGCATCGAATCTACAGGGATTTTGTTCTTTAACGTCAGAAACCTTTGGTTAAAGTCTTTCACTTTTTCTTTAGGGTTCATTTTTAAGATAGAGAGTTCCATAACCAAGACTTCTGGAGATTTATCATCTCCAAATTTTTCCAGAAAACAAGTTTCAAACTTGTCCCGAGAGACGATGGTATGGGGCTATTGAGAAAAATACCAAGTGGAGGCATTTCCCTGAAAAGTATAAGGAAATAATATGCATACTACATCCTCGTGTTCAATTCTTTGGAGTCTAATGGCCAACATAAATTTCTTGATGTGATCCTCAACTGATTGATTCGAATCTGGATCAAATTTGGGCAACCATTTCTCTAGATGTTTAGGTAATGGGTGTTGGGGTCCAGGTACATCCACAACATCTTGATCGAGCTAGGTTTTGGTAGGATTATTTTGGTTTTCCATGGGAGAGGGTGGTGTCGAAGGCTGAGATGATTCTGATGAATAACTTCCTTCATTTGAAGACTCTCCTCCCGAAGAGGATGGAGAAGAAGCGGGTGGAGACGATGGGATACCAGATCCTCCATCTCCATGGATAAGCATTTCAGCAGGATCAATAGTATTTCTAGTCCCTACCATGTTTCTAGGAAGACCAGTGCTTTGAAATTGTTCTTGTAAGTTTGTAAAGTCCAAGGGTTGATTGAGTTGTCTACCAGGTTGTCTAATACAGGATAAGGCACTTTGAGTTCTTATAAGTGACTAGTGGACAATTTCCCGGACGTCAATTCCTTGAGGGAGTGGTGTCACTAGTTCAACAGGAATATCAGGGTTATCGTTTGCAGTAGTTTTTCTTTCAAGTGTAACATTTGTGTCAGTGCGACTATGCAAAGCGATGGGAGAATGATTGTTTGGAGGGGTCTCGTGACCTCTATGTGCCATCAATCAAATTCAAGCCCTCCTTATAGCGCCATTTGTTGACAAGCGTAAATGAAACACCATCAAATGGAAGGTCAAATCCAGACTGAGGTTGTCTAAATAACCCAAGTCGTTTGGAATGAAATGACTTGACGGCTTTAATGGCTCCGTTGGCCAACTAAAGTCCTAAAAAATAATAAAAGAAAAGAAACTAATATATAAAGATATGATACTTAATAATATAATAATTACAAATGTTCAAATGGAAACACGAATATGTGCATATGATTATAAACATTTTATGTACAGTGTACAAGATTTGCTTGACATCTTGCGAAACAAATGTTTTTTGAAAGTGTTTATAGAAGAGATAAAGAAAGAACATACATTTTTCCATTTTCTTTTGAATATCTAAAGATCTAAAACTAACGAATGCTAATCAAATAGAACTAAAATAAGAATACATGAACAGTCAAAAGCTAATTCATGTTGTTCTTATTTCACTAACAAAAAATTTTAAATAAATAACTTGTAAACTAACCTATGACTAATTAACTAAACTGAATTTATATTCCTGTGCAATTTCAAGACTTCTGACTGTCCTACATATGAGGGAAACCTGTAACAGAACAGAGCTAATACTCCTAGAATAAACTCAAAGATGCATTGGAGTGAGAATATAACGACAGAATGATAAATGTACATATCTGGTGATCTTATAATAATGAACACTTATAAATAGAGGAAACTCAATACAAAGCATTCATATAATCCATCATTCAAATAGAAAAAATCAACAATAATTAAATGGCAAATTGATCACAAATGTAATATGGAACAACAAGTTACAAGCATAATTAAAGTACTTAATAATATGAAATACCATATGATAACCAAACTAAATCTGCATCAATCATTACGATATTTCATAGGATGGAGGAAAAAACATAATGGGGTAAGCGTCACACAGGTCTAAAGCCAAATGATGAACAAATTCTCCATAATGGTTCTCAAAAAAATCATATGCTCATAATGTATTGTTGACGGACAAATTTGACTTGTCGTCAACTAGAAGAATAGATCTGATCCAGGGTTGTCTAAATAAACCAAGCCGTTTGGTGTAACCTATTCTAATGGGTTTAATGGCTCCATTAGCCAACTAGGGTCTTAAAGATAACAAAATGAAATAAACTAACTAAAGAAAAGATTCTAACAATCGACACAATAATTACAAATATTTATCTAAGAATGTGAATATATAAATGATTATGAACAATTTATATACAGTTTACAAGGTTTGCATGAAATCTTGCGAAAATGATTGTTTGGTAAAGTTTCTGAATCAAATATGAACAACACTTTTTTTTGTTTTTTTTTAAAGATATTAAACAAATAAATACTAAATGAATATGATTGAACCAACGATACACAAACCGTCAAAGCTATTTTATGCAATCATCATTTCATTAATAATTAATTTAACTAAATAACATAGACACTAACCTGTAGTTGATCAGTGAAACTGGTATTATCTTTCCATGTTGTATGAGCTCCTTCTTGTCCTGCTTGTGAAAAAAATCCGTGACATAACAATACTAGTACTTCCAGAATAAATTCAAAGAAGTGTTTGATGTGTTGGAGTGAGAATATAGCAACAGAATGATGACTTATTAAAATTCATGTGATCTTATGATAATCAATAACTAAGAACGAGTGAAAACCCAATTCTGAGTATTGATTTTATCCATCATTTAACATTAGGAATAAATTCAATAATAATCAAATGATAAATTGATCACACATACAGAATGGAATAACAAATTATGGACAACATATAACATTTAACAATATGAAAACACTATATGATGACAAGCTAAAGTTAAAATCAACCATAATAACATTCCCATAATACAACAGTAATGAAAGAACGAAATGGAATAAGCATCACACAGGTCTAAAGCCAAAGATGAATTGATTTCCCATATTCTTTCTCAAAATCACATGCCCATACTGTAGTCCTGGAAGAATTTTTTGGGATAATAGATTCTTAAAGATGAAAAAAATTAATTAATACATAAATGATAGCAACTAACCATGTATTGATAAAAAAACTAAAGCTAATTTAAATCAATACATAATCAATTATTAAAAGAATATGAAGATATTATAATGAAAATAAAACCAGTTTACTCATAGTCAAAAACCATTAAGCAACCTGGAATTCCATATTCTTCTTTGAAAATACTCGTCCATTCTCCCAAAGATTCCAACCATCCATTACTCCATTTGAAAAGAAGAAAAGTTTAAAAAAATAAATAATATACAAAAGAGAAAGGATAAAAATCCTCCTCTCCAATTCTTGGATCTTCTATGGCTTTGAACTTTTTCATATATTTATATAATGAATGAACAGTCTGGGTGTCACTAATAATTTTCGCCACCTGAAATTTTCCTTGTAAAGATACACAAATATATCTCAAATCGTGCATTGTTTTGGGAAAATCTCTACGTGGAAGGTAAACAGGTCCATTTGGGAAATGGTTTTTGAACCGTTTCTTCGAATTCCTCACGGTTTGGCTGCAATCAGTCCTGCAAAATCGTCTGTTTGATCTTGATGCATTTCCAAATTTTATCTGTTGTTGCTCATAATTTTTTTTGTAGCAATCCAATATTATTTTTGGATCAATCATCTTGAACGTATTTGGATAATAAAATCAAGCGATGATCAGATCCGTGTCAAATATTTGATAATAGAAACCTGTGAAACAAAAAGAAACCTAAATTAATAACCTAAAAATTGTGAATAAAACAAAATCTAGAACAATAAAATCAAAAATGAATTTAAACTAACTATAAGTTCTAAACAAACATTGTTTATAATTTCCTTTCAAATATGATCTTAAAATTCTAGAAGCTTCAAGTTAATGGAGAAGAGAAAAATATTAATTTTGGTTTTTTACAAAATCAAACAAATGATAGATAATTCTTTATTATTATTATTATTATTATTATTATTTTGAAATGAAATGAAAAATGAAAAAATAATTTAATTAATTAATATCACCAAATGATTTTATGAAAATGAGAAACCAACCAAGATATTGTTTGATGAAGTATTGAACCCATTATTCAAAATAGTCAAACTTGCTAATGAGCAAAAGAAAGAACACATAATCATAATTTAAATGAAAGTAAACAGTTGATAAAAATTAATGTTTTTGTTTAAATTGAGATTTCTATGCTCGTTTATAAATTTTGACATATACTCTTGTAATGAATGTTTCATACTATAGTGAATGTATTAAGTTTGTCTCAAAGCAAGCCAAGGTATGAAACTATTTGAAAATGTTGATTCTGTAGCTCATCATAATTATCAAGATTCTAATGGGGGCCCTTTCAATTTTGTAAACATTTAGGGGGATTTGTAGGGGCCCAACATGTATCCCAGCCAAAGATGTCTTCACTACCAACAGTCATTACTATTTAAACTAGATTAGGATTCACATACTCTTATCATGCAAGATAGAGTGCAATCCCCCCAAAATATATAGTATTACAAAAATAGTACAACTGGAAACCACTCTTGTAGGAGTTGGTTTGGAAAAATAATAACAAAGTTTTATAAACATAAAAGAAAGAAACTAGTGAATAATAGAGCATACGATCCAAGATTGTTTCTCCATGTAAACAACAACATAATTATCATCTTCCTGTAGATAGAAAAAATGAAATTGATATTCAAGAAATAATGCTAACTAATATTCAGAAATAGACTCGCTACAGAATCAGAGATTTTGTAGCTAGTCTTATTATTATCAAAGAAAATCTAAATTAAATATTCTTATTTTAGTTTTTCATAACAGAATGAAATAAAATCAAACAAAATCATTTTTACCATTAGAAATTAGCGAGTGAAAGATCAGACAATTCTGAATTAATGATGGCATCGAAGTTGGTTGCATTTTTTATGATTAGATTACCAGATTTTTTGGGTCTTTTATTTTCTTGCTCATGCTTTCAGCTCTTGGTTTTCTTGTTCAAGTAAAGAATTGTGAGCAACCAGACATTTTACTTGTGCCTCTAACAACATAATGTCCCTGTAATAACGTTCTATCCAATCTAAGCAACTGTCACAATGTACTGGTGCAATAGCCGACTGATGTGGAATGTTTTCAACAATCGGTATTTCGTGTTTCCCTGTGTCTTGTTTCAAGTGATAACTAATGCCATTGAAACCCTCATGTCCTTTGAGACACGGAGGTAAACTAGAGACAAAATCATACTGCTCAACCTGACCAACAATTTCGTTTTTGAGAGATTGGTTATCTGAATCTTCTCGAGCACGAAAATCGTTGATTTCTTCATCTGAACAGTGATCATTGACCTCGCTCGTAGAGATCAATCTCAAATAATACTTTTTTCGATTACTTAAACTCCTAGATATCAATCGACCATACCTCTTGTTTATGAAATTCAAATCTGAACTTTTCTTTTTCTTACCTTTACAAAATTTCCTAACAGTAGGTTTGTCACTATGGTTCTAATTAGGTTCATTAGAAAGAACAGGGGAAAATTTTCCTTTTAATTTGTCAACTACCTGTTCCAACGATTTATTGGATGAGAAATAAATCGTGATTTCTTAACCATGAGGGTTTGCAAAGCAATGGAAACATATTCATTAATTTCACAGCCATCTGGTGGAATGAAACCCTGACTTTCGATCATGGGACTATCAAAAATTGGGTTTACATTTAAAGGTGGGTTCACTGTGTTGTCGGTCTGGGAAAAACCATTTCGACTTAGGAAAATTTCTGAATTATCTTTGATTTGTGATAGGTGAGATATCAACATGATTTGTATGATCCCGTGATGAAAAAGGCTCGACAGAGAATTCATGCTCTCTCTCTCAAAGAATTTTGACATTTTGTATAGACTCATTAACAGGTAGAACGACATGTTCAATTCAAACCCTATGAATAACATAAGAATTCAGATGTGGTATAAAAAGACCAAACCATACCTTCCCTCGCAGGTTATAAACTGTTTCAAAATCAAAATAAGGTTGTGCCATCGTGGTTTCAATAGGTTAATAGGAATACCTTTCGGGAAATAGGTAAACTCGTGAGACACCATGAATAGGTTCCATGGAACATCCTCCATTTTGGCATTCTTAAACCACTTTTCACCTGCCTACGAGAGTCTTGTTGCTTCGGTGACAGAGTATTCTATGACCTCCAATTGCACATCCCCGACCTTGGCTCTAAACTCATCAAATGTCTATGCAAAGGCTTGTGTGACTACAAGGTTGTAACCATCGAATTTCCTGAGGAATATATCCCAACCATGAGCCTTCAAATCATCGACGGAATCATCGTGGGAAAGAAGATCTTGGCATCCGTTCAGTTCGATTTGAACCATAGGGGACATGGCCACCGTGAAATAGACCCAATAGATATCACAGGAGGGATACTTAGGCTTCCAATAAACAAGTAGCAGAGAGAGGTCTGTGCAAACTACAATGGCCCGAAAACTAGGAAGTTTGGAGACTGCCATAACTTAGTAATATGAGTTTGGGAAAGAAAAAAACTAGATGGCTCACAAAACTATGAGCCATTACCCATAATGAAAATCAAACCCTACACTAGTATCAAACACCAATTCAAATAATGAATGGTTTCATTAATGCACAAGACAATAGGGTGAGGTAAAGTCGTGGGTACATCAAACCTGTACCAAGTGACATGAATGTTGATATGACTGTTGAGAGCATGAAACCCATATCGAATGTTAAGCCAATGTTTGTGCATTCATACATTTCACAAATTAAAACCAACGATCAACCATAGAACCAATTATGTCATGATACCCATAATACATAAAAATTGTGATAGTGAATCAATCAATGAGTTCATAAAACTTGAAGCTTAGCAATATATGGGTGCCTTCAAACTGAAATTTCACAATACAACTATAACATCATTATCCCAAACCAAGGTTTTGTTTAAACTTCATGCTTATAGTCATTAATTTTAAAACAAGCAAACGAAAATTCAAACGAAAGAGTTAATAATATAAGTTTATCCCAATCATCACCTCGAAGCCCAAAAACATGACTGTTTATAAATTTAAGGAGGTGGCGGCTATATAAAGGTATAATATCTTTGTGGTGATTTTAATTGTGATAAAAATCAACAAAATGTTGGCTTCCAACAGTCTTTTATTGAGATTTGGTACTCTCTTGGAGTTGGTTCTCTTTTCTGTTGGTCTCGATAAACTTTGGAGAGTGTAGTCTCATGTAACAACATAACACAAAAGCTTACACAGATATTGTTGTAAATACTGAGAGGGGGGTGAATCAATATTTAGAGAAATTAGTATTTTTGAACTTGTACTTCAATCAGATCATGTATTCAATTTATATCCAATCATAAATGAATACTATCCAATGAACAATGAAAAATAGTATAATAGATACACCAATACACCTTGCACAATATATAAGAAATAATCATGTATTATTGTTCAAAGGGAGTAACGACTTCCAATGGTAGCTACAACTTAAAAATAAAAAGGGAGGGATAAACCTCCAAAACGAAGATACAATCCTCCAATATTAAGAGAGGTTTGACCTCTCCATCCTTGCTCCTTCCTTTCACCCGAGAATATATGAGAGATAATAAAACTTTACATTAAATTATCACCATCAACCAACCATCACATAGAACCTGATAATGCTTCCTGAGACTTCTTCAACTTATGAAATTCCTCACTTCTTGGAAGAATCTGATCCTGTATATAATATTACTCAATGTATTCTCTGAAACTCCTCCAAGTTTCACTCCTTGAATCCTCCCAGAAAAGGAGTTATAGAGAAAATGGTAGACATTATTCAATTCTAGATTATTCAGGAGAGCGAACTTGTAAATAATGCCCAATGCTCAATATTCAACATCTGAATCTAAAGTTGGTACATAGGAAACTATAGATCGTACTCTTTCCAATGAAATTTGTCTCACTTCATATGGATTATCTATGAAGAAGTTATGATTGTTTTACCCGGAACACTTGTTTATGACTAGCTTCAGGACTAGTAAAAAACCCTATCTTCCATAGAGTGTATCTCCACAATTATATCGAATAAAGAGCTGAAATTGTTACCACGGGTATCTAGGTATGTCTTCTCAATAGCCTATGAATTTCACCATCTAAATCGTTCTAGAAACAAAGTTATAGCGAAAATGGTAAGATGACTTGTAAATAACATACCTTAGAACACATCACCAAAAGACTTCATCCTCCCTTGAAATTCAACCTTATTTACTTCAGATTTCCTCAGAAATTCGACTTATATCTCCTTGTTCATTAAAATACTTTTTTTTGTTGAAAAATTAATTATAATGAGATGCATTTATACCCCTTATGTCACTTTCTTTTAACATTAGGGCCGACATGTAGTTTCTTCTTCAATTCACATTGTCATTTTCAAAACTTCATTTCTCCTCAATCATGAGGATCCACGTGATGTGCCACATATCACCAGAAGTGGCATGACTTATACTATCCATCCATGGTTTTTGCATCTGCATGTGTAATTTCCTTCATGTCTATCTACTTCGATCAACTGTGGGGTCCAAAATCCAATGGCTAGGGTTGGCATCAATGACAATAACCAATCTTCCAACAATCTCTCCATTTGTCAATGATGGAAACACTCATTCTCCCCCTATCATCATGATCCCAATTTCTCTCCTCCTTTGAAATCAATGGAAAAGGGTGGGATTACTCCCCCTAAGTTCAATGGCATAATGTGACCTTCTTCTTTGGGGCTGCTCCCCCTGAACATGTGGCACTCAATAATACTTCATCCTTATTTTTGGTCTTTGGGTCCTTTTATTCCTTGGAATCATTTTGTGTGGCTTTTGTATTCTCTCTCTTCTTCATGTCTAGGATGTATATGTTGTTTGGTCTTCTTGTTTCAGTTGCAACCAATCTTCCTGAGTTCCTTTATCTGATTTTACATTTTTGGGAGTCAAACGTAAGAGTGTATGCTTCAGATCTTCAACCAATAGGACTTTTCCTACTTTTACATTTTCACTTCCAAGATTTACAGTGCCTTTTCTAAGTATTTTGGTAGATGAGTCATCTCCAAATGCAACATTTACACCCTTTTTCTTCAAGATGACAAATATTTTTTGATCTTTGGTCATATGAGATGAGCACCCAATGTCTATGAACCATTCATCTTATTCTTTGAATTCTTTAGCGACAAATGTTATTCGACAGTTTTCATTGTGTGGAATTTCTTTCCTTCTCCATGTTGTAGTTGGTATAGGAACATTTGGCATATGATTATCTTCCTTCATCTCTTTGCAATCTCATGGTTTTTGACCAATATTATTGCATTTGTATCATACAATATTTTGATCCATTAATGGGTCAAATGGATGATAATTTATGTTGGCAGGTCTATGAACATTTCCATATCTACTATTTGCACCATTCATGTAGCTTGAGTAGTTATTCCTTTCATTGATTCTACAATTGATTGCCTTGTGTACAAAATTTTCACAAGTATAACAATGCCCAAGAAAGAAATTTTGATACCTATGAGTAAGTTATCTTCTTTGTGGTGTGGTCCATCTAGGTTCATGATCTATTGTTTTGTAGTTTCCTTCATAATTATTTGTTTCATACCTGATGGGAGAGGATCTTCTTGATGTCTCATTCCTTCTGAATTCTAGTCTTCTATCTTGTTGTTCAACTTGCTATAGAGTGTTGGTTTCATCATTTTCATCTTCCTTCTCTTATTTTGTTGTCTTCAAACTTTTATTGTATCCTAATCATGTCTTGTCATTTGGAGATCTTTGACTACTAAGGATCTCATCTAATTTTTTAGTACTTTTTTCGAACTTCTTCAACTTTTCTATTGTCAATAGTAGCTCCCCTTTTGTGTGATCCAATTCTTATTTAAATTTCTCATAATCTTCTAATTATTCCTTCAAGCTATCAATGGTATTTTCAAGATTGTAATTCTCTTCTTCACAACTACTCAATTCGCCTTTTAGTATTATGTTTGTGTTTCTAAGCTTGTTATTTTTAGTTTGAACATGCTTCAATTTTTCAAGATTCTCCTCTTCTTGTTCACTCTCTACATTGTCTTTGTATGACGAAAAGGAATCAAGGTTGGTTTCTTCATCTGAATATTCTTTAGAAATGATTTATTCTTCTTTAGAACTCTTGTGATCATCATACTGGGTTTCTTGGGTTATGAAGATGACTTCTCCTCCATCATTATCTTCTTCATCACTCTCATCTGAGGAGATGTCATCATCCTTGGAGTAGAAGCTCTTTTTATTGTTGAGACTTCTCTTTTTATAGTAGCATTTTTCATAAATATGTCCTATTCTACCATAGTTAAATAATTTGAGAGGATACTTACCTTTGTATCTTCCAGTTCCCTTCTCGAGCCTTCTTACGAAATTTGCTATTTCTTCATCAAGGTCATTATCCTTGTCTTTTGTCTTATTTATGGCTTTAAAGGTTGCTTCATTGTTTGGTTGGTCACTTTCTTTACTGGTTCTCATTTCATATGCTATAAGAGACCCATGTAATTCATCCATTGTCATTTTGGTCAAGTCCCCGGTTTCTTCAATGGCAGAGACCTTAGCATCATACTTCAAGAGAAGTGATCTCAACACTTTTTGTACAACCAAAGATTCAATGAGATCTTCACCTAATCCTCTGTTAGCATTAAAAACTTCATCAACTCTAAGAAAATAGGTTGTGATATCTTCCTTTTCATCCATCTTCAAATTTTCAAATTATGCTCTACGTCGTTGAAGCTTGACCTGCTTAACTTTTGGATTACCTTCATAGATACTCTTGAGTTTTTCCCATACCTCTCTAGCAGTGTTGCAGCCCGTCACTTTGCTAGAAATGGTTGGTGCCAATGTTCCTAGAATAACATGTTTGGCTTTTGAATTACAACTCATGAGCTTCTTCCCATTTGGATCAGTTGGAACATTCTTTGGGATTACATAGCCATTTACAACTGAGTACCAAATGTCTACTCCCAAAGATGTTAGGTAATTTTCACTCTATCACTCTAGTATGCATAATTTCTTCCATCAAATCATTGAATCCCATTTGGAATGTGCTCATGGTCATCCATCTCTACTCAGGATTTTCCTTCTAGTGGTTAAATTGTTCTGAAGGCAACCTGCTTTGATTCCAATTGTTGGAAATACTGAGAGAGGGGTGAATCAGTATTTAGATCAATTAGTATTTGTGAACTTGTACTTCAATCAGATCATGTATTCAATTTATATCCAATCATAAATGAAGACTATCCAATGAGCAATGAAAAATAGTATAAGAGATACACCAATACACCATGCACAATATATAAGAAGTAATCATGTATTATTGTTGAAAGGAAGTAATGACTTCCAAAGGTAGCGATAGTTTCCAAATATAAATGGAGGGATAAACCTCCAAAAGGAAGATACAATCCTCCAATATCAAGAGAGGGTTGACCTATTCATCCTTTCCCCTTCCTTCCACCCAAGAATATATGAGAGATAATAAAACTTTACATTAAATTATCACCATCAACCAACCATCACATAGAACATGATAATGCTTCCTAAGACTTCTTCAACTTTTGTAATTCTTCACTTCTTGGAATACTTTGATCCGATAGATAATATTACTCAATGTATTCTCTGAAACTCCTCCAAGTTTCACTCCTTGAATCCTCCCAGAAAAGGATTTATAGAAAAAATGGTAGACCTTATTCAATTATGGTTTATTCAGGACAGAGAAATTGTACATATTACCCCGCACTCGATATTCAACATCTGATTCTGAAATTTTTACATAGGAAACTACAACCCGTACTCTTTCCAGTGTAATTGGTCTCACTTCATTTGGATTGTCTACGAATAATTTATGTCTGTTTTACCCAGAACACCTGTTTATGACTAGCTTCAAGACTAGTAAAAAACCTTATCTTCCATAGAGTGTATTTCCAAAATTATAGAAAATAAAGAGATGAAATTTTTACCACAGGTATCTAGATATGTCTTCTCAATAGCCTCCGAATTTCACCATCGGAATCGTTCTAGAAACAAATTTATAGCGAAAAATGGTAAGATGACCTGTAAATAACATACCTTAGAACACATCACCAAAAGACTTCATCCTCCCTTGAAATTCAACCTTCTTTACATATGATTTCCTCAGAAATTCGACTTATATCTCCTTGTTCATTTATAAACTTGTGTGTGTTGAAAAATGGATGTATAATGAGATGTATTTATACCTTTTATGTCTCTTCCTTTTAACATTAGGGCCGACATGTAGTTTCTGCTTCAATTCACATTGTCATCTTCAAAAATTCATTTCTCCTAAATTGTGAGGATCCACGTGACGTGCCACATACCACCAGAAGTGGCATGAATTATACTATCCATCCATGGTTGTTGTATTTTCATGTGTAATTTACTTCATGTCTATATACTTTGATCAATTGTGGGGTCCAAAATGCAATGGCTAAGGTTGACATCAATGACAAGAACCAATCTTCCAACATATATCTGGTGTTCTTTGTGTTCATTATGATGATGGTTTAATGTTCTCTATTATTGATGAATGGTTTTTTTATATGAAAATACATAATTGTGAATGAATAATGATATTTGAAGTGGTTGGTAACTAATATTTGAAAGAAGTGTAAGAAGAGCCCTACACTGATTCACACCCCCCCGCCACCCCTCCTCCCCTCTCACTGTGGTCGGTGTGTCCAACAACCTAGTGGGACCATTTATTACCCACCACCTATGAAGTGGTCTTATTCATTGATAATGGCCACATTACATTTATTATCCCCCTTGGGTACATTATCCTATATTATCCTAGGTATCCCATAGTATCCTCCCTAGGTACATTACATTAAGGGGGAGTGTTTGAATTATTAACTCATGCTTGTTTTATATAATATTATGTGATCATATGAGAAAGTTGTTGTTTGTTAATTTATTAATCATTGTGATAGTGTGCCTCTATATGAATAATCTTCTTATGTGTTTTATAAGATTGTTAGATCTAATTGAGTATGAGACATTCGCTTTAACTAGTTTAGCTCATGAATTAGTGTGTGGCATAAATATTCTCTAAATAATTAATATGATAAAATGGTGTATCTTTATTAATACTATAAAATACATCAATAAAAACTAGGATATACAATTATGTGTCGACTTTTAAATTGAATAAAACAATAAACATAGTTTTGGTCTCTACAAATTATTTGTACTTTTATGTTTCTTAGCAAAACATACATTTTTATATAAACAATATTAAATCATTTTAAGATGTCCTATAATCACTTCTCTATACAATTCAAAAACGAGAATTTAGGGTTGGTTATTGGAAAAATGCGATTAAATAATATTTTGAAGCTTTGAATAATATATTTGATATCTATTAAAATTGTTACGAAAATAGTAATACTAGGTGGAATGGAATCAAAATTATAATTTCATGGACCAACCGTGTACGTATAAAAAATTTATCGTCATTTTACATAAACGATACCATTGCTCTAGCGTTTGAGTTTTTGTGGATGTCGTTTCAAAGATAATTAAAGCCGTCGTAATATTCTTTTATGTCATAAACAAAGATATTTCACTACTTAACACATTAAAGAGAAAGCTTCCACAATCATGGCATCGAAGTACTTAAATTCGTTGGAACATTTTTTTTCTTATATTTTCCTTGGTTACTTGAAATAAAGAAGAAATTCCCCTACAGAATGATGGGACTTTAATATGACATCTAAATTCATTTACAGGTCCAAGGATCGTCATATGAAGAGCATGGTATTCTTGATGCAATATTGTTGAAAATTTGATCAGTGTTCCGATAGAGAAAGAACATCTGCAACAGAAGAAAAATACAGTGGTGGCATATTGTTCACAATGATTACTTAACATGTTACAGAGAAGATAGGGGGATATATACCCACAGGGGGAATTATTCTTTTTCCCTTGATTGGTGATAGAGGTATGATTGCAGGAGGAGAGATTCACCAGATGTATGAAGAGCATCCCATAGGATAGTGCAGCTAGGGGGAGAAACCTCAAGGACAATTTAGTTAGGGGGAGCAATTCCAAAGAGATATACCCTTTTCCATTGATGTCAAAAGGGGAGAGATAGTCACATTGATGTGGCGAGATGAACATTGATGATGAGCAATGATCACAGAGGGAGTATGAACATTTCCATGTCCAAGTGTTTCCATCAATGATTGGTGTTGGCATCAATGCCAAAGGAAGATATTGTTGTACTATGTTGTCAATGATGTCAAAGGGTTGATGTCAAGTATTGTCATAGTGATGTGATTGTATCATTGATGTATTGGCTATTGGATTTTGTTGTCATTGATGTAATTAATGTCAAAGGGTTGATGTCAAGTGGTGCCATAGCAATGTGTTGTCATTGATGTCAAGGTTGTTGTCAAAGTGAGTTATATCATTGATTTCATGTCATGGTTGATAGGAAGTACCTAATAGATGAACTCTAAAGTGGTTCCCTTATTGTGCAATCCCTCGCGGGAAGATGCTCTTGGATAAAGTTCTCAAAGTGGTCCCCTTATGGTGCAATCTCTCATGGGAAGATGCTCTTGGATAAAGTCCTCAAAGTGGTCCCTTTATGGTGAAATCCCTTATGGGAAAACACTTTGTAAAGTCCAAACGGTTAAGTGGTTGAGTAATCCTAGCAGTGTGGTTAAGGAAGCCAAGTTTGGATGAGGAATAATGTAATGAAGATCAGTGAGTTTGTAGGTGATACTATTTTATATTGATAGTACATGTCCTGCCATTTTCGGTGATGTGTGGTATGTCATGTAGTTCCTCATGGTTGAGGAAGTATGGCTTAGTGAAGTTGGAGAACCCTCATGAGTTATCTAGAAGCCCCTAGAAGGTCAAAGAAGTCAATTTATTCTAGAAGCTCCTATAAGAAGTTTACTAGTCAAAGTGGTTGCAACTAGGAGTTAATCATGGGTTAAGTTGTTACAAAAAGAAAATAATTAAAAATAAATTAGTTGCAACTAGAAGTGGTGAGATTACTATTTTTGGATAAAGTGGTTGTAAGTGGAAAAACCAGTTAGAAGTGGGTTAGCCCTAAAAGAAGGAAGTTGGTTAGAAGATAACCCCTAGAGAAAGCTACTTGAAGAGTATAAATAAGAGAGAAAAGGTCTCTTATGAAAAATATTTTTGAACATAATTGAATATCCATTTGTGAAAGATTATTTCGGCAAGTATTATTGATAGATCAAATTCCAGGCAAAAAATTCCCAGCAGAAAAATCACGACAACAAAACTGCGACAACAAAACCGTAGCAGCAGAATCACAATAGCCAAACCAATACAACAGAATCACGACAGCAGAATTGTGACAGCAGAACTGCGACAAAAAAATCATGGCTAGAGAAAAAGATTCGTAATATATCCACAACTACAAGAAGAAAAATGTATGGTTAAAGGTTTGGATTGTATATTTGTTAGATGCTCTCTTGGAAGTTTAGAGCTTGTTGTAGAGGTGATCTGAGGAAGCTCTACTGACGTTTAGTACTAGTTCATAGTTGGTTATATTGACATAATCTTTAATGCATGGTTGGAGTCCATTTATGATAAATATGGCACATCTTGTTTGAGGTATGTTTTGTGAGGTAGGGTTTATCTCTTGAGATGGTATTGGTTGTTCAGTATTGTTGCATATATTAGATTTGTTGAGGGATATAGTTGGTATTTGACATATGGTCTTCATGTTGTGTATTGCTATTGTGATTCTAGCATGAGATCCATGACATCAGATCTGATTTGATAGAGGAGACAGGATGATGTGACAGGTTGTGTTGTGCATAGTTGATGCACTTGTGATGGTACAGGTTGTGTGAGTGATTGATGTACATGGTTTATAGTACATGTCGATTGGTACATATTGTGATAGGTTATTGGTATAGGTTGGAAAGATTGTCTTTTGTCTACAAGATGGGTCTTGTAATTGAGGGTTGGATTCCTCACATCTCAGTTGGTGCTGAGATCTGCAGGTTGGGTCTTGTAGTGAGAGTTGGTAGTCTCTTGGAGTTGGTGCTCTTTTCTGTTGGTGTTGATAAACCTCAGATATTGTAGTCTCATGTAACAACATAATACAAAAGCTTACACATATATTTGGTGTTATTTGTGTTCATTATGGTGATGGTTCAATGTTCTCTATTATTGATGAATGGTGTTGTTATATGCAAATAGCTAATTGTGAATGAATAATAATATTTGAAGTGGTTTCTAACTAAGTTTTGAAAGAAGTGTAAGAAGATCCCTACATTGATTCACCCCCCTCCCCCCCCTCTCAGTGTGTCCAACAACCTAATGGGTCCATTTATTACCCACCACCTATGAAATGGTCTTATTCATTAATAATGGCCACATTACATTTATTATCCCCCTTGATATATTATCCTATATTATCCTAAATATCCCATATTATCCTCCCTAAATACATTACATTAAGGAGAAATGTTTGAACTATTAACTCATACTTGTTTTATATAATATTATGTGATCATATAAAAAAAAGTTGTTGTTTGTTAATTTATTAATCATTGTGATAATGTGTCTGTATATGAATAAGTGTTTTATAAGATTGTTAGATCTAATTAAGTTTTAAGTATGAGACATTCGCTTCAACTAATTAAGCTAGTGAATTAGTATGTAATATAAATATTATGTGATAAAATGATGTATCTTTATTAATACTATAAGAAAAACTGGGATATACAATTATGTGTCGACTTTTACATTGAATAAAACAATAAACATAGTTTTGGTCTCTACAAATTATTTGTACTTTTGTACTTTTCTGTTTATTAACAAAACATACATTTATATATAAACAATATTAAATTATTTTAAGATGTCCTATAATCACTTCTCTATACACTTCGCAAACGAGAATTCAGGGTTGGTTATTGGAAAAATGAGATTAAATAATATTTTGAAGCTTTGAATAATATATTTGATATCTATTAGAATTGTTACGAAAATAGTTAAATAATATTTTGAAGCTTTGAATGTTTATTCATTTTGAATAAACAACTTAAACTTGGATACCCTTACTTTATCGTTCGAGTTTCTGTGGTTACTAAAAAGCAGAAAAATTCCTTACGAAATGACGTTGTTCGAAAGAGAATTAAAGCCATCATAATATTCTTTTATGTCACAAACCAAGATATTTCACTACTTGCACATTACAGCGAAAGCTTCCACAATCATGGCATCGAAGTACTTAAAGCCGTTGAAACATTTTCTTTCTTATATTTTCCTTGGTTGCTGGAAATAAAGAAGAAAATCCCCTAAAAAATGATGGGATTTTAATATGACATCTAAATCCGTTTAGAATATTTTTCATAATTATCATTTTTATTAAAAAATATTAGTCAGCACATTTTTTTTATATTAAAAAAAATTGATTTAAATTCAATAAAAACTTAAATAAATGTAAACTTACAATTTTAAATGTAAACTTACCATTTCAATCCTTTTTTTTATAAGGAGAAAACATCTTATATTATATAGTAAACTTTACAAAATAATGTTGGCAGAATAGTATTATTTCGGTCTTTTTAACGGGTCTCACTTTTCTGTCTAAAAATGTCTTCAATATATACTTTAAAAAAAAAATCAAAACCATTCCATAGCTATTAAATTTCTGATTATGAAAAAATTGGATTTAGTATTCAGTCATTTGTTCAAAGTTTCTAACTTGATCTCCCTTTCATAAAGCCTATTTTGATAATAGATCTGTTTTCTTATTAAATTCCTTGTAAATATATTGTATTTTTAAGTTTTGAAATCTTCCCCTCATTTGATGAATTCTGATCATTCATGACGAATTCCGGTCATCCAAAACTGTAATGAAATCTCACAATTTCAATAGTAATAAATTACAATTCAAGATTAATTTTCAGTTTCAAGACACTTTAACTTTCCCGTATCAGATGCTCTTTTCTTTCTCATTTTATTTTTTCTGTTGCTTGAAATGAAGATATTCCCCTGTAGAATGATGTGACATCTATGTATTTGAAGTCATTTTATAACATATTTTTTTATATATAAACGATTGCATGCACACTATGTTGCAATGCAAATGTTTTGGGGCACAATATAGATTCAGAGGAGAAATCATTTTCTTCAGTGGGGAAACATTCCATTTGGAATGGGTCGATTCCAGAAAAAATCGCAAGGAAGCTCACATATATTGCAATCGCTCATCATAAATCTGGTTTGTTGTTTTTTTGGTATTGCTTTAGCACAACCAATAAATGCAGTTTCAAAGGCATTTGATTCTCTTAATTTTCCTATGGAAGCAATTACCTGCTTAGTTAACCTATTGGTTTTTGGCGTAATTCTCATAAGAGGAAGGCTGGATCTCGAGAATGGTG
>ML802594.1:130023-142960 GCA_009831015.1 Picea engelmannii | reverse complement strand
TAATAAGTGTTCTCAGTGTGCCAGAGCGGGATGTTACATACACCCCCTCTTGGTCTAAACTTCATCCTGAAGTTTCTCAGTATAATGCAGAAATAAAGTATCACAGTATCATAAGTCTATCCATCAAACAAAAATGGAAACTGCTGACGCATATCATCTGCGTCCTCCTAGGTCGCCGAGTGTGGACTATAACTATCCCACTGGACCTTGACCTGATCTATCGTTCGATGTCATAACTGTTGAACGCAATGATCTAAGATGTGGACCGGCTCAGCCATGAGTGATCCCTCGTTCGATACCTGCAAGGAACTTAGGTCAATCACATGTGTAGGATCACTAATATAATGTCTCAAAATAGATACATGAAAAACATCATGCATACGCCTCAAAGAATCAGGTAAGGCTAGTCGATAGGCCACGGGCCCCTTTCTCTCCACAATCTCGAAAGGTCCCACGAACCTAGGAGAGAGTTTAGCTCCCTTTCCAAACTTGATCGAACTCTTATGCGGTTTAACCCGCAAGAATACTCGATCGCCGACCTCGTAGCTACGGTCGATTCGGTTCGCATTGGCATAACTCTTTTGTCGATCTTGCGCTTCTTTAATCCTTTGTCTTATGGATTGGATCTTCTCTTCCATTTCGTGGATCCCTTTTGGTCCCACCAGGATCCTATCCTCAAGCCGATCCCAACTCAAGGGCGTCCGAAACGGTCGCCCATAAAGAAACTCAAAAGGCGTCATCTTTATGGTGCTTTGATAACTGTTGTTGTAAGCGAACTCTACTAGAGGCAAGAATTCCTCCCAATGATTTTGTTGGTCCATCATGTACATGCGCAACATGTCTTCCAAGGTTTGGTTCATACGTTCTGTCTTTCCGTCCGTCTCTAGGTGATATGAAGTACTAAAGTTAAGCTGGGTTCCCAAGGCCTCTTGGAAACTCGTCCAAAATCGTCCAGTAAACACCAATCCTCGATCAGATATAATCTTTTTAGGCACGCCATGCAACCTCACAATCTTGCTGATGAAAACTCTCGCTATTTCAGGTGCCTGATACGTCGTACGCAGAGGAATAAAGTGAGCACTCTTCGTCAGCGTGTCTACTACTAAAAAAATCGAGTCGTGTCTCCTTTCCGTCAGTGGCAATCCAACAATAAAATCCATCGATAAAACTTCCCATTTCGATTCCGCAATGGCATGTGGTTGAAGTAATCCTGCCAGGTGTCTATGTTCAGCCTTTACCTGCTGACACTCTAGACATCTAGCCACAAAGTTAACTATGTCAGCCTTCATTCCCTTCCAGAAGAATAATGGTTTGAGGTCTTCCCTCATCTTCGTAACTCCCGGGTGAGCCATGTAAACTGCTCTATGAGCCTCGCTCAGGATCAACATCCTTAACTCGTCGTTTGGCGGTACGTAAATCTAACCTCTAAACCTCAATAACCCATCGTTATCCAAATAATATCCCTCATATCGTGGTACCGTCATCGTGTTTTGTCCGATAAAATCCTTGACTTCCTTGTACCAGTCATCATCACGCTGTAAGGTGAGAATCTTCTCTCGTAGATTTGTCTGAAGAGGTAACACCGAAAAGATGCGTGGCCTCTGACTGAACGCATTCGCCATTCGGTTCACTGTTCCCTTTATGTAAGTAATCTCGAAGTCGTATTCTCTAAGAAATTCCGACCAATGTCGTTGTCGCGCGTTCAGGTCGCTTTGTGTAAAAATGTGTTACAGTCCAAAATGATCGGTTTTTAATTCAAATTTTCATCCAACAAGGTAGTGTCTCCAAACATTCAAGGCATATACGATGGCTAGTAACTCCAAGTCGTGCATCGCATAGTTCTCCTCATGCCTTCTCAACTTCCTTGAAATGTAAGCAATCACTCGTCCGTCCTGCATCAAGACTCTTCCTAAACCTTCCTTGGATGCATCAGTGCATACCAAGAAGTTTGCATCCATGTCAGGGACCTTTAGTATTGGCGCAGTTGTTAGCAACCCCTTAAGCCTCCAAAAGGCCTCCGCGCATTTCTCTGTCCAAACAAACTTCTTTTTTTTCTTCTGCAATTCTGTGATCGGATTTGCTATCTTCGAAAAACCCTCAACAAACCGTCGATAGCATCCTGCTAACCCCATAAAACTACGCACTTCTGTGACATTCATTGGTGCAGGCCATTCCATAATAGCATCAACCTTGGCTGGATCCACGGCGATACCCTCGCCGGAGATGACATGCCCTAAGTAGTGAATCCTCGATTGGTAAAAAGAACATTTGGACAACTTCCCATACAATTTGTGTTCTCGTAAACATTGTAGTACCAAGTGCAAGTGCTCGTCATTCTCCTCCATCGTCTGAGAGTAGATCAAAATATCATCAATGAATACTTGGACGAACTTGTCCAAGTAATCGCGGAACACCTTGTTCATCAAACTCATGAATACCCCTGGGGCGTTTGTCAGTCCAAATGGAAAAATAGTAAACTCGTAATGTCCAAATATCGTCTTAAAGGCGGTCTTAGGGATGTCATCCTCCTTGATCCGTAACTGGTGGTATCTAGATCGCAAATCGATCTTGGCAAACACCATCGCACCCTTCATTTGATCAAATAGATCGTCAATTCTTGGTAAGGGATACTGATTCTTGATCGTTGCCTTGTTCAGTTGACGGTAGTCAATGCAAAGCCTCCATGATCTGTCCTTCTTTCGTATGAAAATAACTGGCGCACCCCATGGTGACACGCTAGGACGTATTAGTCCCAGATCCAACAACTCCTTCAGCTACATTTTCAAATATTGCAACTCCGGGGTCGACATCCGATAGGGCATTCTTTCTATCAGTTCAGTTCCCAGTTTCAGGTCTATGGTAAACTCCAGTTCCCTCTCCAGCAGCATCCCAGGCAACTCCTCTAGAAATACGTCCAAAAACTCCTTCACCACTGGAAGGTGTTCTAGGCCTTCCGCTACTCCTTTCTCGTTTAGTGCGAGGATCGCATATAGTTTTCACCCCTTGCGCATACTCTTCCGTAACTGTAAGGAAGAGACGAACCATAGGGAAACTCCTTGGTTCATCCCTACAGTCACACATCTCTGTCCTTCGTCATCCACCAAGCTCAACCATTTCGTCTTACAGTTGAGTATCGCATCATGTGTTTCCAACCAATCCATACCGATCACGATGTCATAAGATCCTAAGATCGTGACGTACAAGTTGAATCTCGTGACAAACTCTCCCAGGTTAAGGGCACAGCCCGTAACCTTTCCTCCAACCTTTTGTTTGGCTCCCGAAGCCATCTCCATGAAGGTAAACTCATCCTGTTCGACTTCCCTTACCTTAATTCTTTTTAGCGCTGCACTAGAAATGAAACTCTCAGTAGCTCCTCGGTCTATTAAAATACTAAGGGTCTAGTCAGCGATAATACCTGTCGTCTCGAGCACAGTCAACTGGTGCTCTGCCTGGCGGTTGTTCACCACTGCATGAATCCGATGGGCCTTGCCCATATCTCCCACGATAGCGGTTCTGACTAATCCGGACGCCCTGGTCCTCTCCACAGGACAATCGCGCTGGTAGTGTGGCTCTCCACACGTCCAACACCCCTTCTTCGGCCCAGTAGTCCTGGTACCCAAAGTAGAAGATGAATGCCCACCGGCCTGAAACCCTGGTCTATTCTGTGGAACAAGCCTAAACTGCTACTGCTACGGGCGACGCTGCTGCTGGTGTTGTGGTCCTCGATAAGGTGTCCACTGCTGAGGCGGCGGTCATCGAGGTGTAGTGAATGTGGATCCCCTCTAGAAGCTAAGATGTCCTGGCGTATGTATCGCTGGTGTCTGATGTCGCGGCGCCCCCGATGAACTCTGCCCTGTGCGTCTCACTGAAGTCTGGGTCTGACCCCCGCTGATAAGCTCCTCCTCCACTATGAGGGCCTTTTCGACAGCGTCATGCAAGGTTTGAGGCATCAAGATCCTAACCTTTTCACGCAGACTGCCATTAAGGACAAACACGAACCTATTGACTTTGAGCTTCTCTGTGTTAAGGTGTGGAGCATACCGGAGCAGCTCCATGAATCGTGCCTCGTACTCGGGCACCATACGACCTCCCTGTCGTAGCGCGTTGAACTCATTGAGCTGATGCTCAATGAATTCCTCAGAAAGGTACCTCTCTCAGAACCGTTCCTTGAACAGTTCCCATGACACGTCTTCCATGGCCATGCTCAGCTGCGGCAGGAGTGTCTTCCACCATAGAAGAGCGCTACCCTTCAGTTGAAAGACCGCCATGCATACCTTCATGTTGGAGGTATAATCACGAAGTGCGAAGCACATCGCCATATTCTCCAACCATGCCTCGGTGGCTACGCTGTTCGGGGCGCCAAAGAACTCGGGAATTTTTACCTTCTCAAGTTCACGGTGAATGCTACATGTGACGGCCTGTGCGCGCGACAGAACCTCAGGGGGTACCGGCGCCCTGGCCTCGTCTCTGTCCAAACGGCTAATTAGAGCCTTGGACATGCGCTGGAAGGATCTCATCATCCCAACAACATCACCAACTGATATATGTTCCTGTCCGAGTACCTGCTCGCCTCCCTGGGGGTTAGACCCCTCAGGCGTGGTTGCTGCTGGAGGCGTCTCGCCTCCTCCCCTAGCACCCCGTCGTCTGCCTCTGCGGCGTCCTCTAACCCTGATTACCTACATGCACACAATCCACTCGATCAACAACAGTATAATAAAACCAACTCATGTCAACGAAAGTCGTAGAGAACCCCAAGTCACGGGTCGAACCGGCTTTGATACCATATGTAACAACCCTCCTAGTTAAGGACAACTACTCTGTCAATAGGTGCAATTTTTTTTATTTTTTTTTGGGGTGTTAAAGTGTGTGCGCACGTAGAAGAAACAACCCCCTCGACTCTACATCACCACTCAAACCAACAAGGCGCAAGTAAGGAGAACACAATCAAGATGACCCGACATATCACAGTGACAACAAGAAATAAACACCCCTTGACCTAAGGCATGCAACTAGCAGTTGTAAGTAGAACAGACACCAGGGGTTAGGTACAGTATTGGCGCAGAATCGAAGAATCCAACAGTAGAGTCACAGTAGTGGAACTGTGCCTTTAAACAACCCGAGACTACTGATATGGCTCAGAGTGTGTCGCAAGAGTGGAACTGTGCCTTTAAACAGCCTGAGACTCTTGATACGGCACTGGATTCCTTCCACCGGATTTACACACAGACATAAATACTAAGCTACAAGAGGTGTCTATATCCTGCCCGACACGAACATACTATGCACTACAATACCCCCAAGTACTACCAAATCAGGGACAATCATGACCTCTATGGGAGACGCAAGTCAGGAGGACTCTAACAATGACCCACTCCTATTGAGACCCGAAGACATCAATCAGGATCAATGCTCCATTACTTATTATTAATCTATGGTGACCTTGTCCTAAGGTAAAAACCCAAAATTCTAAACCCCCATTAATTAGTTATAAGGTCATTAGGCACTAGATCCGGGACAAGAAATAGGCACAAGCGCATGGCATTTTTCTGTTAAACGCCATAGTTGAGCAATGATTTCAATACCATAAGGGTAAATCCTCGAACATTACATTCTCATGTTATCTTGCCTTCCCTCCCAATTTATTACCATATATGGGAATAACCTAACAATACTGCATTGCAAATTCGAACTTAAGATTAACCTTCAATTTAATGAATAAAACCTTGCAAGTTAAGCACCATCACAGACATTTCAATTAAACAATTATTGACATTGCGATTCATCCATCATCATTAACATGGCAAATTATAACAAAAATACTAGTGCAATTTAACAAGTATCACCATTGCTCTTAAGCAATTTCTAGGGTTGCAGTCTAAGCTTCATCATTAGCGTTCAATTTAAACATTATCCATCCTTGCCATTAACAAGTATAAGTCATTGCAAATTAACAAACATTTGATAACTCAAGTCAACAACATCATAACATTGCAAATTAAAACAATTATCATTATTGTAATTTAACAAGTGTTACCACGGCAATTAAGTAAATTAAACCATTATATTTACATTTGGCAAGCTATAACAATTACAATATTTAAAATGAAAGGGTTTAAATAACATTATTTTAAAAGGATCCCTATATAAAGATAATTAACATGCCACCTCTAACATATCAATATTAAAAGGACATAGTGTCATCATAATAAGTAACTGCAAGTATACAAGTAGCTTCATGTTGAAAATGGACAATACCATCACCTACTTAAAAATGGAAAAATGTAAATACAACCATACTAAAATGTCAAATAATTAAGGAGAACATTATTGAAAAAGGACAAAGATAAAAACGTTAAAAATGACAATAATTAAAAATCATAATAATTCGATTCGTCTTCTTCATTAACCTCGCAAATTAAAACAAATATTTTTATTGCAACTTACACAAGTATTCCATTGCCAATTAAACAAATATTCCATTATATAAATAAGCTCAACTTAAATATCAACGCAACTAATTGTCTAAATCATATGCCTGACAACACAACGTAAAACGTTTAACCAACCATAATCTACAACCCTAGAAATCACCGTAATTAGGGTTTTGGCCGAATATCAATACAATTTATTCCCAAGAATTAATCAGCAAGTACCATATTCATTTCAGGCTTATCCTGATGAGTCTGTGTCATGCATTCACAACCTAATTATTTTCAGCCTATTATACTTCATAAATCAATTGATAAAAATAAGCTCTTATATACCACCAAATTTGACTAATAATAAACTGTACATTTCAATAAATAAAATAAAGTTGCCCTTTTATAATTCCGGTTGCAATACAGAAATAAAATAATATTGTTTTTCCTAATCGATTTTGATAGGAAATGAAGCCCTAACTGGCAGTCGCAGAATTCGTTTATGGCAGTCAGGTCCTTTAATTCCACCGAGAATTCAAACGTTTACCTACACCTGATCGTTATTTCTATTTGTCAGATTATAAAGTGGTTTTGTACTCTAGCTAACAACGACTGTTCGACCCAAATTATTGCCAACTTAAGACAGTAGGTGAGGAGCATAAACTGAAATCGCAGGGAGTCCTGGGGAGGAGAGCCCACGCGGGCCTCCACGTGGTCTGTGCAATAGTTGCACTCCCCAAAACTGATAATAAAAATACAACAACGAGTTGGGCAGTAAAGAAGGTCGCTGCCAGCATTACAAACTGTAAAAGGGTAATTGAAGGTCATGACATTTAAATGAGCTGGAAGCGGCAATTAATAACCAGACAAGGCAGCCGTTGTTTTATCCTGACCATGTCTATTCCTTTAAAAAGAACTAGTGTTGCAATTAAGTACAGGAAGGAACGGAATAAAAATTTGGTTAAGTTCTGTATCAAAAGATTCAACGCATGAAATGTATGTACAGTACACAAACTTTTATTGCCAAAGGTTACGATTTCAGGTATACGGCCTTATGATTTCACCGTTTGACATAATGCACCATGCATCCGGACAATGGAGTCCTTCATTATTTTAATTGAAGGATCACATTTGCAAAGAATTAAACAGCTGTTGGAGGAGTATGACTGTGGAAACAAAAAAACATCGTTATTTGTTACATTGTTGACCTAAATCTATGGGCGATGGGGTTGTACATCAATGCTTGCTTAAATACACATTAAAGTTTGCTTGTTAAACGATAAAATTTCGGGAAAGGAGTGCAGGCTATTGGAAGCAAGTGGAATCGAACGCGAGACCCAACCTCATCAAATCGCGTCATGAGATAACGTGGGTTCACTTTAGATGCAAAAGGAGGGTCAGTGATCTGTTCAACTCGTAGAGAAGAGACCACGAAACATCGAAAAGAAGCCTGAAATGTATATACCCAAATTTTTCAAAGAAGCGAACAACCAAACTTTGATAATGGCAGATCCGACAAATTCCTCCCTTTTTCTGTACATCTAGAAATGATTTATCGGTGTTGACACGAGACCGCAACCCTACAGACTTCAACCTTATGATAGCAAGGCAATGAATTTATGATTTTGGGAAACCCTCTGTAGAAGTTGCCCATTGTGGGTAGAACATCCAATACAAAAGAAAAAGAAACCCTCTGAAAATTGCCCACCGTATTCAACACAGCAAATAAAATGCCCATGGAAATGACCATGAAAACGCCCAAGGTAAGATGGGAAAACCTACAGACCAAGAACCCGCCTACTATGTACATAAAAATAGCCCAAGGAAAACTAAGAGTAACCCATGGTAAAAGAACACGCCCTCAAAAGAAACGTAGGTCACATGGAAAACGCCCAGCCATAAATTAAACAGATGACAGTAAAAATGAAATAACAGTGACCTTTGCCATGCAATGCCCATACCATGGAATACCAGAAGCTACAAGTTTACACCCATAACCATTGTAACTACCGCTTTTAAACATGAATCACACCAAAACCATTTAAACTACAATTTGCACATTAGCCATTAAAACTACAGTTCATAAACACACGCAGCAAAATAGAAATTCCCAGAGATTTACATACCTATGTCCTTAACGCTTGCAGTAAAGGATTCTTGTGCTCCTGCAGCTCCTGCTCCAGCTTGTCGACCGTAAAGATCCCACCGGTACCTCCCAGAAAGACGCTAGGGGTACTCTTCTTCCCCCTCACCCCCCCGAGACGCAAAGGAGCCACACACAATCAGAGAGTAACTAGCTTCTCAACTCGCCTCCAAGGCTGAGCTACCACTCAAGTCTGCTAAGAATCCCCAACTCCTACAAGAAATCAGTCCAGTCTCTATTCTAGCAGCATAACAATACCAATCTAAAAAAGTACCCTTCTTTCCTCCTCTCCTTTTCTTTTATCCAGTCTCAAACACTAATTCTTATTTTTCTCAGGTTCCCCCCCCCTTTTCTCTTTTGATTTTCTTATTTTTCTTTTTAATTTATTTTGTTTATATTATTTCATTTTATTTTTCTTTTCAAAAACTCAAAGAGTATGTGCGCTCATTTTTAATTTCCTTTTATTTTCACACGCTTAACTTTATTTGTTTATAATTTGTTTATAATATAAACACACACACACACACACACACACACACACACACACATATATATTCATTTTTCTATTAATAAGCACGCATTCATCATTGTAGTTTATCATTATCCATCATTTAAATTTACCATTAATATATATATATATATATATAGAATAAAGAGAGATTAGGGTGATGGCAAACATGTATAGGGGAAAAGTAAATGTATTACATAAAATGAATAAAGAGGAATTACGGGGAGGGATGGCGATTTAGTAATGTGAACTGCCCAAGTAGAAGGGAGATGGATACTGGAAGATCAAGGTGATGGAGGATAGTTTAAAAAGTCGACATGGATAATGAGAGGATAATGGTCGGAGTTATATATTTTTTTGTTTGTTTTTGAAATTCTCTTTTATTAAGGTCACACTAAATTCCCCCCTCCTTTTCTAGAAAGGTCTTAGGCTTAGGGCTTAGATTCTGATCTAGGTGGCGATTGGTTAGGGGAATTTCTTAAAGTTTTATTTAGGTGCTGATGACTTAGGGTTACTTAGGCTGACCCTTCCTCCACAATAATGCAACGTGCCCTTCAGGACGCACCACGTGCTCCAAGGGTGCCACTCGCCTCTGGAATTTCTTTTAGGCGATGTGCCCTTCAAGACGCACCATGTGCTCCAAGGGTGTCACTCACCAACTGAGTTTTTTCTGTGCGACATGCCCTTCAGGATGCACCACGTGCTCCAAGGGTTCCACTCGCCGACTGGACTGATTGGTAGACCTCTATAACCCCTGGAGTAAACACTCCACCAGGTGAACTCATAGGAGACTAAGGGCTCTAAGGAATAAGGCCCCTGCCTTATTGCGCGCCCCTTAGAATCATCATGAGCGACTATCACAGTCGGCCCTCACGACATCGTGGGTCCTCTCGAACTAGATAATTGTTAACCTACAGTTCGAGCCACGGCGGGAGTGCTAGCAGGCAGTGGCAGGGCTGCTGTCCACCCCTCTCCCTCACCCTCTCTGCAATCATGTGTGGCCCCTTTACTCCATATGTGAGTCAGGTCAGCAAGATATCATCAGCTTGCATCACCAATAATCATGTCAGAAATGTCACATCAAATCATCAAATCAAATGAAACATCATAATAAACATATCAACCCAAAAGCACACTCCCTGACTCAGTCCGGAGTCCAAGGGGGTTCTACCGATGCCTCTGCATCCTCAAGGTCAAAAACCCTGCACACTCAATAAAACTGAGTCAATAACACCCATCTGCATCAAATAGTAACACATCATGTCATCTGTCAATCACATCATAATCAAATATAAAAGGTCTAACATCAAAAAGGGTCCAGATTACTTGCGAGCAAGTGTCCTCAAATAATAAGTGTTCTCAGTGTGCCAGAGAGGGATGTTACAGAAACCATTAGATAAAAGATAATATCAGTGAAATATACCATGGACCAATGTTAGTATAATTGGTCTATACGGTAGAATTCACTTGTGGCAAAAACTACATTAGGGAAACTGGGTGATCATTTCAAATCAGGATTAAAGAGAATGAAGGTAATATTAAGAATGGGCTCACACACACCTCATTATTAGTCAGGCAATCCAAGACACCAAAATCTTGGCCAAATTGATTCATGGATGAATTTTTAGTTTTTGCGTATTTTTCTTTGATGTGGATTGTGAATGATAAACCTCTCAGCAGAATGGAAATCCCTTGGCGAACCCAACTTATGATTTCAATGAATTCGATGTGGGTTTTTTTTATTATTGTGAAAAGTTTATGGTTTTATCTTCTGTTTCTTATACCTCTACACATCATTCCATGCCTAAAAAGACGGTTTGTAGCCGAATTGACGGTCATCACTTCGGTGTTTAATGACTTATAGATTGAAATGCGTTGTTTTTGTGTGCAGGGGTGATGAGTGAAGGATAAGAATTTGTCATTCTGTCTATGGACCCCTTACTTATATTTTAGTTGATTGATTCATGGTTGAATGACGAGTATTTGTGTTTTCCAATGAGCAAGTACCTCTGTGGTTTGATTGTTTAAAAATTTGATTTATCTCTGTGTTTTAAATTTCTTGAACTTGTGTACATCTTTGGATTTTTTTTGATAAACTCTCCATTGTGGATAGATATTTTGGAGTGATGTCGACACGAGATTATGCAAACTTTCATCGCAAACGCTCTAGGCATTCTCAAGAAGCAAGAACAATGACTCCTTCTTCAACTGAGACTCTGAGTGAGCACCAACAATCTCGTCCAAGGAGATTGTCAACCGAGTCTGTAAATAGATCAACTGCAGAACCTGCTCAAACCAGTGTTATGGATGCAACCCTTTTGGATAGGTTGCGCATCAACACTCCTACACCTGAGAATGTAGGGAATATCTCTGGACCAGAGAACATTTCTGGTAAGTTTCTTAAATTTTGTTTATTTTTGTTGAATTTTGTTGTATTTAAATTTATGTGCGGTTAAATCTTGAAGTTACTTTCAAATGTGTGTGTAGGCAATCAATTTAGAGAAAGGGGTGACAATGAGAGTGGTTTTCACAAAGATTCAAATTTCGGTGCAGAGGGAGAAGGTGGATGTAGGATGTTGCATTATGAAGAAACAAAAGATTACACGCCAACATCCACCTATCCTTCAGAAGTTGGTGATGAACTTCCCTGGGAAGGGAATACAAAAGCAATGACGCTTGAGCGATGCTCAGGTGTCAAAAAGAGGTTGGAAAATGATTTGGAGGTCTTGGAACTTCCTTTGGAGAGAAAACAAAGTTTGCAAATTTTTTTTCATTCACTAGAAAACTTTATGGATGCATATCAGAATATGGGGCCAACCATTGACAGTTTTGTCAATCTAATGAGGCAGCGAAAGTCAGAGGTGATGGGTCCCGATAAATGGGATACAGTAAAAAATAGAGTTTCAAAGGAAGATTCCATATCTATGTTCAATTTCAAAGAGGGGCCAAAGCGGAAAATGCTGAAGGTGAAATATTTTAAGCACCCCCACTTTGCTGGACATCTGTATAACAGATTTTTGGCCACATATGGGAAATTTCCGTGGAACGATGAGGTTCCACACTATTTTGCAAGACATTTTTTTGTAGAGTTTTTCTTTCACATGCACCTAGATTATACCAGTCTATTGTCCAAATATTATGGTACTGGTAAAGGACGTACATATAATCGCAAAGGGGCATATCAAAGTGGAGCATTGTCGAGGCCTCCAAAACCTCTAGTACCTCACTCAAAAGGGACATTTGCATCACTTTCAGAGTTCCAGTCTACATCAGAAGTTTGCAAAGAGGCCAGGACTGTAATCGGGGAAAATTTGGAATCTATGTTCTATGGTGTTCATGTTGGCATGAAGCATCAGCTAGCAGAGGCCAATTCTCGGGCCACATTTGTTGATAAAACAAATGCAGACTTGGATGCAATATCAACAGAAGAAGTTTTGGAGTATGCCAAATTTTGTTGGGATGGTTGGAATAAGGTCACTCAGAATGATGACCCGAATCGTAGATTGCTATGTGATCTATTTAGGAAAATTTTGACGAATTTTATGATAGTTTATTTCAAATTCTAGATATATATATCCTTGTTTCTATAGAAATAATCGAGTTCTTCTTGCCATTAATCGCAGTTTGGAGATATGTTAAATGAAGCTCCAGTTGGTAGGGGACTTTGTTGAACACACCGTGCTACTGAGAGGGGGGGTGAATCAGTAGCATAGAAAATTAATCATTTTTAACTTTATCAACCTTATATCACCAATATGCAGATATCCATTCATTGACAATCATGTACTCTATATTCAGTTAGATTCAGATATTAAGATATACTGACAGAGAATTTATGTGGATTAAAGGATGTTGATTATGATCTTT
>ML802594.1:48302-68435 GCA_009831015.1 Picea engelmannii | reverse complement strand
TCTTCTTGCAGGTAAAACCAGATAAGAGTTCAATCAAGTTTGGAAAGGGTGATAAACTCTCTCCTAGGTTCATGGGACCTTTCAAGATTGTGGAGAAGAAGGGGCTCATGGCCTATCGACTAGCCTTTCATGATTCTTGGAGGCGTATGCACAATGTTTTTCATGTATCTGTTTTGAAACATTATATTAGTGATCCTATACATGTTATTGACATAATTTCCTTGCAAGTATATGACGAGGGTGTGCTCATGTCTAAGCTGATCAACATCCTAGATCATCGCATTCAACAGCTCCGACATCGAACAGTAGAGTAGGTCAAGGTCTAGTGGGACAACTATAGTCCGCACTCGGTGACCTGGGAGGATGCATATGATATGCACCAACAATTTCCATTTTTGTTTGATAGATCGACATATGATACTATGATACACATTATTTCGACACTTATATATAGTGAAACTTCAAGACAAAGTTTAGACCAAGAGGGGGTGTATGTAACATCCCTTTCTTGCGCACACTTAGCAAACTTATTCTTTGAGGACACCTGTTTCCAAGTGATCTGGATTATTATTCTATTGGTCGTTTGATTATGATTATGAGGCATTATGGATATGATGATATTTTGATTTGTGTGTTTACATAGACAAGTGCTATTGATTGGGTTCTCCTGAGTGTGCAAGACTTTGGACCTCGAGGATGTAGAGGCATCGATGAAACTTCTTGGACTCTATATTGAGTCAGGGAGTGTACTATTGCAGTTTGATTGTTGTTGATATGACATATGTACATCTGATTAGATGTTATGAGGGTTGATTATTATTTCTGACATGATTTTTGATGATGCAGAATGACAATAGCTTGCCTACCAAACTCACATGTGGAGTAGAGGGGTCACGCATGACAAGTAGAGACTTTGAGGGAGAGGTGTTGACAACAGCCCTACCACAGCCTACTAGCACTCCGATTGTGGCTCAAACTGTAGGTTAATGATTACCTAATTCGAGAAGACCCACGATGCCATGAGGGAAGACTGCGAAAATCGCTCATGGTGATTCTAAGGGATGTGCAATAACGCATGGGCCTTATTCCTTAGAGGCCCTTAGTCTCCCACAAGATCATCTGATAGAGTATTGACTCTAGGGGTTTTTGATGTCTATCAAGTCAGTCAAGAGGCGAGTGGCACCCTTGGAGCATGTCGTGCAATGAAAATGGAAAGAAGTGAGTGACACCCTTGGACCACGTAGTGCGTCCTAAAGGGCACGTCGTGCAATGAAAATGGAAGGAGGTGAGTGGCACCCTTGGAGAACCTAGTGCATTCTGAAGGGTGTGTCATATTTTTAACTGATAAGTGAATAAACCTAGATGGCCTTAGAACGGATGATGTGTCAAGTAAGATTTAAAAACAATTTTTCCCTAGTAAAAATGTCACCCAACCTAGTGAAATTAAAAATCTAGGTATAAGTGACAACTATGGTCAAAAATAATAATCACAATTAAACATGTGATGATAAGGGGGGTACGAAATTCAATTAATTTATTAAAATCAAATTACTTTCAGGGATTAAAATTTTAAAATGGAAATGATTGTTTTTTTTTCATATGTTAATTAAATTTTATTAATTAAAAAGAAAAAGTGGTAAAAGGTGGTTTTTCTACACTTGCTAATTTGAGTTTTAGATAAAAAGGGAAAAGAGGGAAACTTAAAAGAAATAGGAAACTAAGGGAAAAAGGGGAAACATAAAGAAAAAGGGAAACGTAATGAAAAATATGAATGACTAACTTAGTAAGGAATCTTGTCTTTTAGAACTTTCTAATTATGAACTCAACTAGGAATTTAGTAAAGGCGTAAGTCATTTAAAATGTGTAAGTGAATATGGGGACATGAAAGAACATTTTTAGGAATAATTTTTGGTGGTTGAGGGAAATAGGAGTAATTAAATAATTAATGAAATTATTTTCTGGTGCAACTAGGGGGGTGGGTGACATGTGTACGGGGGAGGTTTTTTCTGAACTAAATTAATGAAAAATAAATTAAATGAGAATTTGTGAAAGAAATCACTTAGAAACTCTATAAAAAGGATGGAGGAAGAGGAGTATGGATATGATCTTTTATGCATAACGTTATGTTGCTAAATTTTTATCATGACTGACTTATCTTGTGGGAGTTGGGATACCCAGCTCAGGTAACTAGTGGTAGCTCGAACTTGAGAGATGAGTTGGGTGCTAGTTGTTCTTGGTTTAGTGTGTGTGTGGACCCTTTTCCTCTCGGGTGGATTTGGGAGAAGAAGAGTACCCCTAGCGTTGGATGGTAGGTACCAATGAGGTCTCGTCAGTCGGCAAGTGGAAGCTGGATGGAGTGCGTGTGGGATAGAAACTATTGAGCAATCGCATTGGGATAAGGTACGTCGATTTAATTGTTACTTGCAAACAATTTAAATTACTCATGTTAGTTCTCTATGATTTTTTAACATTTTATTTCTATGCGCTATCTTGCCCCTGCTTCCTATGGTATCGTAATCCCCTTGATTTTTGTTTTCTGATGGATTTCCTTTGGCGAACCCAACTTCTTCTTTCAGTAACTTATATATGTGGGATTTATTGATTATTATGAAGAGTTTGTGCTTTGTCTTGCACCTTATCCCTGGGTCATCAGTCCATGCCTGAGCAGTTGACCAGGAGCCGAATCGATGGTCATCACTTCAGTGTTTATAGACCTATAGATTCTAATGCCCTTCTTTTTTGTGTGTGGATTAGTGTAACAGAAATCAAAATCGACTATGCTACACAAGGAGGAGGGAGCTCAGATGGGTGGAAAAGCACAGATCTCACTCAGATGGATTGAATGGATAAAGGGTTGGCTTCTTGTTCTCTATGACATTCTCTTTCAGAGGATTCTTGCATGCCACCTTAAAAATCCCTTACAGTTACCTCCCCTGAATGGTTTAACCTGTATTCTAACTGGTGCTACAAGTGGAATTGGCCTAAAAATGGAAAAACATTTGGCAGAAGGAGGGGCACATGTTGTTATGGCATGCAAGAAAACAAGGGCCGCCAATGATTTGATACAGAAATGGCAAAAGGAATGCTCTGGGATGGCTGTCTTTCTTGATATAGAAGTGATGAGGTTAGATATTCTTTCGCTAGAATCTGTTGGAAAGTTTGCACCAGCTTGGAATGCTTAACAAGGTCAATCAAGTTTGTGTCCATAACAGAAAACTCAATTAAGGCTTCGATTTAGGTTACGTTGTACACCTTTCACTWTACAGTCAATTAAATCAAGGGCATGGGATGCATATGCACCATATATGGCATTAATATGAATAATGTTTTTTAAACATACAAATAGATGTCCGGTCAAGGCAAATGAAATAAAAGTCCGAGTTAAATGGGGSATTTATAAAAAAGGGTACGAAGGCCAAGAGCTTCATCTCGAGACTCTTAATAGGGCAGGTATCCTCTGATGCTAAATTAAAAAGAAAAGAATCATTGAGCAATCAAACAATCGAATTGTTACCATAAAAATGGACATCAGTCTCTATGCCATTTCCCTGAGCGCACTTATATGATCATTTATGGAGCTATACATGTTATCTTGTGTCAAATACCAAACTTTCACAAGCTAAGGGCCCTTTCAATAGTGGCAGCAACAATGTCATCTACCTATGCAATATTAGGATTCAGTCTCAGCATTGCCAAAGTAATCGAGAATGGGTGAAAATTGTGAACTAAGGGCTTGTTGCGGGCTATGCAATTGAACATTGATTTCTCCCCTCGTATGGAAGAACAGAACTAATGGTGAACCAACGTGGACTGACCTGTCGAAATGTTATGCATGTGAACAACGAGTTCAGGAGATATTTAAAAGTTTTGGCGAAATTGAACAAGTGGGATTAGCACGAAATATGCCTACAGCAGAGTGAAAAGATTTTGGGTGCATTTGTTTTACAACTCGTGAAGCAGCAGTGGCCTGCATTAAAGGAGTAAAGTGAAAACAGATGGACAGGAATTGCCTGACCAAAACGCACATCAACGGTCTTCAAAAGGATTTCCCAGCGAGAAGAGAGGTAATGATAATTGTAGCTCTGCAGAGGGAACAGAATACCCATGAAGAGGATGAGAATGCTGCAGACTGGCAGGCAGAAAGAGGACAGAAGCGTTTCTGCGTAATTAAAGGAAAACTCCTGTGGAATTCACTCATATGTTTACGCGTCCAATTAATTCACTTCTTTCTGCATTATTATAAAACGATGAGCTGAGCATATTCGTCCATTTAATTCCTAGATATCAGATCTTGCCAAGCCATGACAAATGGCAGAGGAGAAAAGAGAAGTCTCATTTACTCACACTTAATGGAAGCTATAAATTGTCGAAACCAGTGAGAGACACCACGATTTCTTTATTGCCTAATAAGATTTTCTGCATTGCATCATTCGTTGTTGAGCCTCCACGTGCTCTAGTTGGGTCGTGTTGATTCTCTTTTCATATCTGTGCGTCCACTTGGCGGTATCAAGCGGTTTTTATTTTGTAGAGTTTGCTTCCGAGAATCTGCGGAAATGTGATAGCAGCAGACTGACAGCCTCTATGTCGAGTAAATAATATGGAGGGTATTTTGCAGAGACCATTAATCTATCCAACATATGAGGAGCTGCGACCTGTTTATGCTGATCCATGCAAATATTTGAAAAGTGAAGACGCAGACACCAGGGGTAGTGAGATCTCCGAGTCCGGGTGGACAATACATTTCGATGACTATGTGATAGCTGCAGTCATAAAAATACAACCATGCCAGTTCGATGTTGACCAGCAGCAAAAGAAAAGTTCGACGTTAACCAAGGTTCCTGAGAAATATCCAATATTTGATTGTTGAGCGTCAAGAATTCCAGGCAATGAGGAGAATTCTTCCATGGCTTCCGATGCTTCGTCTGGTCCTCGGAAGATTACTTTGCCTGTGCAAGATATTAAGTTTGAGCAGGGGCTGCAGATCGCTGGCTCATATTCCTCGGTTGCTATAAGAAAACGTGAGGTTCATGTCAATAAAGGACAGAACGACTTCTCCTGTTCACGGCCTGGAGGTTGAGGCTATAAATACGCATTCGGAAGTTCTACAATCCTTTTAGCAGATGGAGCGATGGCTTACATCAGGAAATTGAAAGAAAATGAAGCAGAGAGCCCCATTGGTACTCCTCGGGGCGAGAGGGATAGCTTCTTTGTGGGATCAGAAAATGAGATTTATTGGCATACGACAAAGCGTCCCAGGCTTAAGCTCTCCAAGGCTCCGTCTTATGATGGATCAAAAAGCGTGGAAAAATTCAGGTTCGGATTTTTTCAATCGGCAGAAGCTTGTCTGCAAAATGTGTGTAGTGTATCTGATTTGCATTAAAGACTTGCAATCTATCTCGATGCTCCCAATGTCGAGGAGGTTCTCTTTGCAATGATTAAGCTCGCAAAACATGTAGAGGATGGGCGGTTCAAGATGAAAGAAGAATGTGCAATATTAACAGACCTGGGTTTGAGGGAGAAAGCAGTCCAAGCCGTAATGAACTACGATTCTCCATGGCTACGAATTGGACTATACATTGTGCTTGGACGTAGTGCTCTTGTAACAAAAGAAAATCCTAGTATCTTATGTAATGGAAATTTTTCTGATGGGGTGAATGTGGAAGAAGGCTCTGAGTTCTTGAAGCTGGTCATTGAGAAACACTTCTTCGCTCATGCTGGCATGTCCAAAAATTATTCATTAAATAAGTTGATTGATGGTCTCTACTGGCCAAGCTATTATGAAGCTTTGTGAAAGGTGATCTTAAAGAGTTTTTTTTTGTTTGTCTTGGCACTGGACAAGGTAAAATGCCAGAGCACCTTTCCAATCAGAAATGGAATTGATAACAATGGTGGATCTCCATTATTAATTTGCCAAAATTCAGCTGTAAAATCCAGTCATCAAGCTTTGCAAGATTTCTTATCAGGTGTGATGCATGGAGAAGGTGACTTGCTTAGTCGTCTTGCTACCGTAGGCTACCAAGTTTCACAAGTTTAGACCCCGCTTGCTGAATACGATTTTCGGGTGGCAAATTTGATTGAAATTCTTTGAGATGGTATTCATTTTTATAGACTTGTTCGGATTCTATTGCAAGATACTTCTTCGGCCAGTAGGAGTGGACTGGAATGACAAAGTTATACAAATTTGTGAGGGTGCTTGGACCTGTGTCTGGCTCTATTTGTATTGCTCCTGTGAAAGAAGTGGGTACTGCAACTGAAGCATCTACATTTGAGTTATTTTTTTCAACGAAACGCTTGGATTACACGCAGAAATCCCTGTCCACCAATCAAATTATTAATAACGTTTCAACTAAGCGTTTGGCTACTGAAGAGTCTAGAAGGCAAACCGGTTCAGATTCCCGGAACGCAAAGCGATTCGTTCTTAGATTTTTTCTTTTAAGTAATTGTTGTAGGTAAGAGAGGGAGAAGGGGGGAACAGCCAGGGAGCCTTTTCACAGGCTGGGTTTGTAATGCATTTTTTATCAAATATAGAACAGAGTTTTCAAGAGATTCTATACTTTGTCACTGTCTATTTTCATCTTCTTCATGTATTATCGTTTCTGACGTTTTCATCACTGTTTTTCTGCCTTATGTTCATTATTTCAACTTGTATGGTTACAATTTAGTACAACCTCTGCTGTAGCTATTTGAAGCATCCCTTAATACACAGTTTTTCCTCTGTTTTTCCATGAGTAAAATAAGACCTGGCTTTAATCGTTTCGCCCCATTTACAAGTTTTATTTGTGCACAGCCTTTCCTCTGTCTTTTCGCGAGACAAGACCTGCGTTCAGATATTGAAGTTCCAGTGTTATTTCTTCTATTGAAAGGAAGACCAGATGTTTGGCTTTTTCTTTCAGTTTTGTTCATCTCTATCTGCTATCCATCCTCATGATTTTTTAATGAATTAGACAAACGAGGTCATGCCTTTTGTTTCTAATCTAAAAATGAGTGGAATGACTATTTTAGACCTGGTTCTAGAAGCTTTCTATGACTGATCAATCAACCAGATTTATTTCTTTTAAAAATGTGCTAAGACTTGGCTCTTTCACAGCCTAGAGTCGACTCTTGCGACAACATCGATGATGAGCGAAGGATAAAAATTTTCCCAGCCATATACCCTTACTTATCTCTGCATTGATTGATTCATGGCTGAATGATTGGTATTGTGATTTCTTGTGATTTATTTCTTCTACGTTTTGGTTGGTAAAACTCTGTGTTTTGATTGATGAATCCCAGTGCCTTGACCGATAAATCTTAATGTCTTAATATGTTAAGGTTTACGCTTATTTATGTTGTGTCTACGAATCTACTGTCTCTGTGATTGAATATTTGTTGACTATGTTTAAATTATATATTTACTGCGATTATACATGTTGTTTGGACTGCAATTTCGTGTTGTTTTTACTACCTTCGATGCCCCTTTGTACTGCATTTCGATGGTTTTTTCTCCACCATTTCGGGCCTTCTATTACACAACTATTTCATCCTTCTTGCATGATGATTTCGTCCTTACACAAAGATTTTCATAACCTTTATACATTGTTTTTACTAAGCAAATTTTTACTCGTATTAGACTGCAAATTACCTATCTTTTGGCTGAGAAATGAGTCTTTAAAGTGCCTGCGATTTTACCCTTTTATTGACCACAATTTTTTTATTAAACCGCTTATTTCAATGTCTGGGCGTTTTCTTTCTAATGTCTCGGTGTTCTCAGTGATAAGACTCATCAAATCCATGCCTAGGCATTTTTTTTTAATGTTTGGGTGTTCTTAGTGTTAAAAATCATCCAATCCATGCCTGGGCATTTCGTTTTTAATGTCTGGGCATTCTTAGTGATAAAACTCAGTGAATCCATGCCTGGGCATTTCGATTTTAATGTCTGGGCATTCTCAGTGATAAATATCATCCAATCCATCCAATCCATACCTAGGAATTTTGTTTTTAATGTTTGAGCATTCTTAGTGATAAAACTTAGCTAATCCATGCCTGAGCATTTCATTTTTAATGTATGGGCATTCTCAGTGATAAAACTCAACCAATCCATGCCTCGGCATTTTGTTTTTAATGTCTGGGCATTCTCCATGATAAAACTCAGTGAATCCATGCCTGGGAATTTTGTTTTTAATGTCTAGGCGTTCCCAATGATAAACACAACAATTACTATCTGACTATGTTTAATATATATTGAATGCAAGATTAACCGTATGGGATTATTGAATATGCATTATATTGACAACAATTTTTATTACATGTGTTATGCATAATCAAAGACAGTGATATTATATCATGACGGACATACACATCTAACATATTGCTAAAATTCATTTTTATAAGGTCAATCCTGTTTCGAAGACAACGAATTTATTAATAGCATTGGACAATGATTGATATCATATTGATTCATAGGTGACATTGTTTATTTACGTCTGTGTTTTCATGGAATGGAATGTTTGAATTCTAATGTAATTGAATTGAATGTCTGTGTTTTATATATGGAATTGAATGTCTACATTATTATGGAATGGAATAGACAACCTATTTATGAGTGGTTTATCTGACAGTTTTAATATAATGGTATTTATTATTATTATTTCATTAATGGACAATCTGTTATATATTAATAGACAACGGGGTTAGAGAGAGGTATTGGTTGATGCATATAGATTCTTGACCACGGTTTTAATAATAAAGGTGTGTGTAATTACATTAGAAATGAAATAAATGTGTATATAAAGATTCTAGAAAACAATTTCAATGATATACAACATCTCAATTAGAGACAATGATTTTGGCAGTGTTGGACAGAGTGAATTTGTTTTATGATTTTCTTATAGCAATATTTTTGTGATTTTCTTATTGGAAAATTTTAGCAAATTCAATAATCCTTATAAAACTTGTTTTATTATTTCTTAACTAGATCGGGAACTTATCCTTAGGAAAATACTTATATATGTTTCAGTTTTATAATTAAAATATGGCAAGGATATTAAAGGACAACTAATTTATATTTAAAGACAACGATTAAATTCATGTAGTTTCAATTTTAAAGGATAGCGATAGATACTTATCTCATCTTGGGATTTGGAATATAGTTGCAATGAACTATTGTTTAATAATAGTCATTTAATATGTACAAATTGATTTTGCTGTGCTAGGAAATTATTGTGTTGTATAAAATTCATAGTCAGCTTGTTGACTTGTAGATTGGGTGCTAGGGTTAGTTGTCGAGGGTTATATAGTTAACTTGATCTCCTATCGCATTGGTTTTATCTTGTGTTGAAGGTCCAGTTATGTTGTTGTGCCATGGTTGTTGTCATGCCTATCACCTGACAACGACATGATTCTTGATGAGGGGGTCATTGCATTCCCTAAGGGATAGAGGTGAATGATAACTTGGTTAGATTCTGTGCCACCCGTTGTGGGCATTCTTTTCATTGTAGTTGTTATTGGTGCTTGGGTTGTAATGCCTTCATGTCATAGAGGTTCCATAGAGGTTCCAGTGACTGGCCATTGAGGACATTGTGTCAGGATTGTAGATGTTGTCCTTTAGCTTGTAGGCATGTCATGTTTGTGTCGGGTGGGTAGTCGTTTCTATATTTTGATTTGTGCATGTTTCCCCCAATTGCTCATTGTGCTAGTGTGTTGAGTCATTGTTGTCTATTGTATGATCTGTGTGTGCATGTTCATCTTTAGGTTGTGTGGTTCAACTATTGTCTTCCTTGAATTCCTACCTTAAAAAAAAGAAAAAAAAATGCACTTTTTTCTTCGCTTGTAGTCGTAACGATTGGGGTCGTTACATATGATATCTGAGCGGGTTCAACCCATGACTTGAGATCACTACAGCTTTTGTTCATTTGATTTATGATTATAAGGTTGTTAATTAAGTTTATTTGTATTCATGTAGGTAATCATGGTTAGAGGATGTTGCAGAGGAAGATGATGGGGTGGGAGGGGAGGAGGCGCGATGCCTCCAGTAGAATCCATGCCCGAGGGGTCTAAACCTCAGGGAGACAAACAGGTTGTCGGAGAAGAACAAATAGCGGTGGGTGATATGGTTGGGTTGATGAGTTATTTTCAGTGGATGTATGAGGCACTGATCAATCGTTGGGACTAAGATGAGACCAGGGCACCAAAACCCCATGAGGGTCCACCGCGCACTCCGGTCGGTACTGTTAGAATTCATCGTGAACTTGAGAAGGTCAAATTTCTTGAGTTATTTGGTGCCCCGAATGGCACAGCTGTCGAGGCATGGTTGGAGAAAATGGTAATGTGATTTTCACTTCACAACTATACCTCCAACCTAAAGGTCTGCATGGCGGTATTTCAACTGAAGGGGAGCACTCTTCTATGGTGGAAACGCTCTTTCCACAATTGAACATTGTCATCGAAGACATGTCATGGGAACTATTAGAGGAACAGTTCCGAGAGAGGTACCTATCAGAGGAATTCTTTGAGCATTATCTCAATGAATTCAATGCCTTGCAACAGGGAGGTCATATGGTTCTTGAGTACGAGGCCCATTTTATAAAGTTGCTTGGTATGCTCCACACCTTAGTACCAAGAAACTTAAGGTCAAAAAGGTCTTGTTTGGCCTTAATGTTAGCATTCATGAAAAGGTTAGGATTATGATCTTGTGAACCTTTCATGATGTCGTTCATAAGGACCTCATAGTAGAGGAGGAGCTTATCAATAGGGGTCATACCAAGACTCCAATAATACCAGCAGGGTAGGTGTCATCTGGTGCGTCGTAGCATCAGACACCAGCTAGATAGATGCTAGGATATCGTGGCTTCCAAAGAGTATCCTCTTTCATTAAACATCGGTGATCAGTGCCTTAGCAACAGACTCCTTATCCAGGACAACAACATTAGTAGCATCTTTGACCGTAGCAGTAACAGTTTAGGCCTATTGAGAAAAACAGACCAAGATTCCATGCCGATGGGCCGTCAGCTTCTACTTTGGGCACCAAGAGTAATAGACCAAATAAGGGGTGTTGGACATGTGGGGAGCCACACTTCCAGTGCGACTACCCAGTGGAGAGGATTAGAGTGTCTGGATCATCTGGACCCACTACCGTGGGAGATTTGGGCAAGGCCCATCAGATTCATGCAACAGAGAATAACCTCCAAGAAGAGCACCAGTCGACTGTGCTTGAGACGCCAGGTACCATAGATAACAATACCCTTAGTATTTTGATAGATCCCAGTGCTACCGAGAGTTTCATTTCTAGTGCAACGCTAAAAAGAATTAAGGTAAAGGCAGTCAAACAAAATGATTTAGCTTTGTAGATTTGTCATCAAGAGCCAAACAAAAGGTTGGAGGGAAGGTTATGGATTGTACCCTTAACCTGGGAGAGTTTGTCACCAGGGCCAACCTGTACATCATGATATTAGGATCTTATGATGTCGTGATCAGTATGGATTGGTTGGAATCACATGAGGTGATACTCAACTGTAAGACGAAACAGTTCATCTTGGTCGATGATGAGAGACAAAGATGCGTGATTGTAGGTCAGAACCAGGGATTTTCCTTGAGGTTCATATCTTCCTTGTAGCTATGGAAGAGCATGCCCAAGGGGTGTAATATTTATGTGATCCTTGTATTAAATGAAAAGGGAATAGCAGAAGGTATAGAACACCTTCTGCTGGTGAGAGAGTTTTCAGATGTCTTCTCGAAGGAGTTACCTGGGATGCTGCCAGAGAGGGAATTGGAGTTTACCATAGACCTAAAACTGAGGACTCAATCGATAGCTAGATTGCCTTATCAGATGTCGACCCCAGAGTTACAGGAGTTGAGAATGAAACTAAAGGAGTTGTTGGACTTGGGACTTATACACCCAAGTGTGTCATTGTGGGGTTCTCCTGTTATTTTCATACGAAGGAAGGATGGGTCGTGGAGACTCTGCATTGACTACTATCAATTGAACAAGTCAATGATCAAGAATCATTATCCATTGCCAAGGATTTATGATCTATTTGATCAGATGAAGGGTGTTATGGTGTTTTCCAAGATCGACTTGAGATCAGGGTATCACCAGTTACGGATCAAGGAGTATGAATTCCCTAATACTGCCTTTAAGACGAGGTTTGGACATTACGAGTTCACTATTTTATCGTTTGGACTAACAAACACCCAGGGGTATTTATGAGTTTGATGAATTGGGTGTTCCATGACTACTTGGACAATTTTGTCCAATTATTCATTAACAATATTTTGATTTACTCTCAGACAATGGAAGAGAATGATGAGCACTTGCGCTTGGTACTTCACTGTCAGTGAGAGAACAAATTGTATGGGAAATTATCTAAATGCTCATTTTATCAATCGAAGATTCACTACTTAGGGAATGTCATCTCTGGTGAAGGTATCACCATGGATCCAACAAAGGTCGAGGCTATTATGGAATGGCCTACCCTGATGAATGTCCCATAAGTGCATAGCTTCATGGGTTTAGCAGGATACTATCGATGGTTCATCGAGGGATTTTCCAAGATAGCAAATCCGATCACAGAATTGCGTACGAAGAATAAGAAGTTTGTTTGGACCAAGAAATGCACGGAAGCCTTTTGGAGGCTCAAATAGAAGTTTACAACAACACCGATACTAAAGGTCCCTGACATGGACGCAAAATTCTTGGTATGCACTTACGCATCCAAGGAAGGCTTATGTGGAGTCTCGATGCAAGATGGTCGAGTGATCACTTAGATATTGATTAAGTTGAAAAGGCATGAGGAGAAATATGTGACGCACGATTTGGAGTTGTTATCCATTTTATATTCCTTGAGAGTTTGGAGACACTACCTTATTGGATGAAAATTTGAACTAAAAATGGACCATTGTGGACTATAGCACATCTTTACGCAAAGCAACCTAAACGCGCAACAACTGCGCTGGTTAGAATTGTTTTTCGAGTACGATTTTGAGATCACTTACATAAAAGGAAAAGCGAAGTGAGTGGTAGATGCATTGAGTCAGAGACCACACATATTTTTGGTGTTTCCTGTTCAGACAAACCTACGTGAAAAGATTCTAACTTTACAGCACGAAGATAACTGGTACAAAGAGGTCAAGGATTTTATCAGACAAAACACAATTATGGTAGTAAGATTTGAAGGATTTGTGTTTGACGACAATGGATTATTGAGATTTAAAAATTTAATCTACGTACAATTGAATGACAAGTTGAGGGGTATGATCCTAAATTAGGCTCACAGAGCAGTGTACCTGGCTCACCCAGGAGTCACGAGATGAGGGAAGACCTTAAACCCTTATTCTTCTGGAAAGGAATGAAGGCAGACATAGTCAACTATGTGGCCAGATGTCTAGAATGTTAGCAAGTGAAGGATGAACATAGACATCCAATAGGATTAAAATAGCCACACGTTATTCTGCAATCAAAATGGGAGGTCATTTTGATGGATTTCATTGTTGTATTGCCACTGACGGTAAGGATACACGACTCAATTTTTTTGGTAGTCTCCATTCCAATGAAGAGTGCTCATTTTATTCTTATGCATACAATGTATCAGGCACCTGACATAGTTAGAGCTTTCATCAGTGAGATTATGAGGTTGCATGGCATGCCTAAGAGGATTATATTTGATCGAGGATCGATGTTTACTGGACGATTTTAGACTAGTTTCCAAGAGGCCTTGGGAACCCAACTTAACTTTAGTACTGCATATCACTCGAAGACAGACAAACATACCAAACAAAAAAACCAAGTCTTGGAAGACATGTTGCGCATGTACGTGATGAAGCAGTTGAAGCATTGGGAATAATTATTTCCACTGGTAGAATTACCATATAACAACAGCTATCAAGGCACCATTATGATGGCGCCTTTCGAGTTTCTTTATGGGAGATTGTGTTAGACGCCTTTGAGTTGGGATTAGCTTGAGGACAGAGTCCTAGTAGGACTAGAAGAGATCCAATAAATGGAAGAAAAAATGAAAACAATAATACAAAGGATGAAAGAAGTGCAGGATTGACAAAATATTTATGTTGATGCACACCGTGTCAACTGTAGTTACGAAGTTGGCGATCGAGTCTTCTTGAGGGTAAAACTGCATAAGAGTTCTATCAAGTTTGGAAAGGGTTCTAAACTCTCTCCTGGGTTCATGGGAACTTTCGATATTGTGGATAAGAATGAGCCCATGGCCTATCAACTAGCCTTGCCTGATTCTTTGAGGCATATGCACGACATTTTTCACGTATCTGTTTTGATACATTATATTAGTGGTCCTACACATGTTATTGACATGAGTTCCTTGCAGGTATCTGATGAGTGTGTGCTCACGGATGATCCGATATACATCATGGATCATCGCATTCAACAACTACAACATCGAAAAATAAATCAGGTCAAGGTCTAGTGGTACAACTATAGTCCACGCTCAGTGACCTAGGAGGATGCATATGATATGCGCTATCAGTTTCCATTTTTGTTTGATATATAGAATTATGATACTATGATACACATTATTGCGACACTTATATACTGTCAAACTTCAGGACGAATTTTAGACCAAGAGGGGTGTATGTAACATCTTCCTCTTGTGCTCACTGAGCAAACTTATTCTTTGAGGAAACTTGTTTGTAAGTGATCCAGATTATTATTCTATTGGTCATTTGATTATGATTACGAGGCATTATGGATATGATGATATGTTAATTTGTGTGTTTATATATACAGGTGCTATTGAATGAGTTCTCCTGAGTGTGTAGGACTTTGGACCTCAAGGATGTATAGGCATTGATGAAACCCCTTGGACTCTGGATTGAGTCAGGGAGTGTACTATTGGGGTTTGATTATTGTTGATATGACATATGTACATCTGATTAGATGTTATGAGGGTTGATTATTATTGTTGACATAATTTGTTGATGATGTAGGCTGGCGATAGCTTGTCGACCATACTCACATGTAGAGTAGAGGGGTCACTCATGACAATCAAAGACTTTGAGGGAGAGGTGTGGACAACAACCCTGCCAAAGCCTAATAACACTCTTGCCATGGATCAGATTGTAGGTTAACGATTACATAGTTCGAGAAGAACCAGGATGTCATGAGGGAAGACTTCGCTAGTCACTCACAATGATTATAAGGGGCATGCAATAAGGCAGGGGCCTTATTCCTTAGAGGCCCTCAGTCTCCCACAAGATCACCTAATGGAGTATTGAATCCAGGGTTTTTGATGTCTATTAAGTCAATCAAGAGGTGAGTGGCACCCTTGGACCACGTAGTGCATCCTGAAGGGAACATCACACAATGAAAATGGAAAGTGGTGAGTGGCACCCTTGGAGAATGTAGTGCGTCTTTAAGGGCATGTCATGCAATAAAAATGGAAGGAGTCGAGTGGCACCCTTGGAGCACCTAGTGCATCCGGAAGGGAAGGTCATGTTTTTAACTTATAAGTGAATAAACCTAGATGACCTTAGAATGAATGATGTGTCAAGTAAGATTTAAAAACAATTTTTCCCTAATAAAAATGTCGCCCAACCTAGTGAAATTAAAATTATAGATATAAGTGACACTTGTGGTAAAAAAATAATAATAACAATTAAACATGTGACGAGAAGGGGGTAAGAAATTGAATTAATTTATCAAAATAAAATTACTTTGGGGGATTAAAATTTTAAAAGGGAAATGGTTTTTTTTTTCATGTGCTAATTAAATTTTATTAATTAAAAATAAAAGGGGGTAAAAGGTGGTTTTTCTACACTTGCTAATTTGAGTTTTAGGTAAAAATGGAGAAGAGGGAAACTTAAAAGAAATAGGAATCTAATGGGAAAATGGGAAACATGAATAAAAAGGGAAACATAACGAAAAATATGAATGACTAACTTAGTAAGGAATCTTTCCTTTAAGAAATTTCTAATTATGAACTCAACTAGGAATTTACTAAAGGCGTAATTAATTTAAAATGTGTAAGGGAATATGGGGACACCAATGAGTGTTTTTAGGAATGCTTTTTGGTGTCTGAGGGAAATAGGAGTAATTAAATAATTAATGAAATTAGTTTCTGGTGCAACTAGGGAGGATGGGTGACATGTGTACGGGGAAGGTTTTTTCTAAATTAAATTAATGAAAAATAAATTAAATGGGAATTTGGGAAAGAAATCACTTAGAAATTCTATAAAAAGGATGGAGGTGGAGGAGTATGGATCTGATATTTTATGTGTAACGTTACGCTGCAAAATTTTTGTCTTGATTGACTTATCTTGTTTGAGTTGGGATACCTAGCTCGGGTAACAAGTGGTAGCTCGACCTTGCGAGGCGATTTGGGTGCTAGTTGTTTTACTGTGCATGGGCCCTTTACATCTCGGGGAGCTCAGGTGGAAGAAGAGTACCCCTAGTGTTGGCTGGGAGGTACTGGTGAGGTCTCATCGATCGGAAAGAGGAAGATGGATGGAGCCACACGGGACAGAAACTATTAAGAAATCGCATTGGGATAAGATACACCAGTTTAATGGTTACTTGCAATGAATTTAAATTACTCATGTTAGATCTTTGTTATTGTTTAATATTTCATTTCCATGCGCTATCTTTCCCCTACTTCCTATGGTATCGTAATCCCCTTGCTTGTTTTTTTCTGATGGATTTCCTTTGGCAAACCAAGTTCTTCTTTTAGTATCTTATATGTGTGGGATTTATTGATTATTGTGAAGAGCTTGTGCTTTTTCTTCCACCTTATCCCCAGGTCATCATTGCATGCCTGAGTAGTCGACCAAGAGCTGAATCGATGGTCGTCACTTTGGTTATTATAGACCTATAGAATCTAATGTCCTTCTTTTCTATGCGTGCATGATGAGCGAATGATAATTTTTTTCCCAACCATCTACCCTTGCTTATCTCTGCGTTGATTGATTCATGGTTGAACGATTGGTCTTGTGCTTTCTTGTGATTTATTTCTTATTTGTTTTGGTTGGTAAAACTCTGTGTTTTGATTGATGAATCCCAACACCTTGAACAGTAAATCTTAGCATTTTAATATGTTAATGTTTGTTCTTATTTATGTTTTGTCTGCTAATTTACTGTGTCTGCAATTGAATATTTGTTGACCGTGTTTAATTTATATATTTACTATGATTATACATGTTGTTTGGACTGCAATTTTGTGTTTTTTTTACTGCCTTTGATGCCCCTTTGTGTTGTGTTTCAATGGATTTTTCTCCACCATTTCACGCCTTTTATTGCACAGCGATTTCAGTCTTCTTGCACGATGATTTCATTCTTATTACACAGAGATTTTTGTAACCTTTATACAACATTTTTTCTGAGAAAATGTTTACCCGAATTAGACTCCGGATTAGCTATCTTTCGGCTAAGAAATGAGTCTTTAAAGTGCCTTTGATTTTACCCTTTTATTGACCACGATTTTTGTGTTAAACCCAACATTTCAATGTCTAGGTGTTTTTTTCCTAATGTCTAGGTGTTCTCAGTGATAAGACTCAGGGAATCGATGCCTGGTCATTTCGTTTTTAATGTCTGATAATTCTCAGTGATAAGACTCAGCCAATCCATGCCTGGGCATTTCATTTTTAATGTCTAGTCATTCTCAGTGATAAAAATCAGCCAATCCATGGATGGTCGTTTCGTTTTTAATGTTTGGGCATTCCTAGTGATAAAACTCAATCAATCCATGCCTGGGCATTTTGTTTTAAATGTATGGGCATTCTCAGTGATAAAACTCAGCCAATCCATGCCTGGGCATTTCATTTTTAATGTGTGGGCATTCTTAGTGATAAAAATCATCCAATCCATGCTTGGGTGTTTCGTTTTTAATGTTTGGGCATTCTCCCTGATAAAAATCAGCGAATCCATGACTGGGCATTTTGTTTTTAATGTTTGGTCATTCCCAATGATAAACACAACGATTACTATATAATTGTGTTTAATATATACATAATGTAATATTAACCGTATGGGAGTATTGAATATGCATTATATTGAAAGCATTTTTTATTACATGTGTTATTCATACTCAAAGACAACGATATTATATCATGACAGACATACACATATAATCTCTTCCTAATATTCCTTTTTATATGGTCAATCCCATTTCAAAGAAAGTGAAGTTATTAATAGCATTGGACAACGATTGATAGCATATTGATTCATAGGTGACAACATTTATTTACATCTGTGTTTTCATGGAATGGAATGTCTGTATTCTAATGTAATTGAATTGAATGTCTGCATTTTATATATGGAATTGAATGTCTTGAATTGAATGTATGCATTATTATGGAATGGAATAGACAACCTGTTTATGAGTAGTTTATATGACATTGTTAATATAATGGTATTTATTATTATTATTTCATTAATGGAAAATGTGTTATATATTAATAGACAGTGTGGTTAGAGAGAGGTATTGGTTGCTGCGTATAGACTCTTGACCACAATTTTAAAAATAAATGTGTGTATAAAGATTCTATACAACAATTTCAATGATAGACAACAACTCAATTAGAGACAATGATTTTGGTAGTGTTGGACAGCGTGAATTTGTTTATGATTTTCTTATAGCAATATTTTTATGATTTTCTTATTGGCAAATTTTAGCAAATTCAGTAATCCTTATAAAACTTGTTTTATGATTTCTTAACTAGATAGAAAACTACTCCTTAGGAAAATACTTATATCTATTTCAGTTTTATAATTAAAAGACAACAAGGACATTAAAGGAAAACTAGTTTATATTTAAAGACAACAATTAAATTCATGTAGTTTCAGTTTTAAAGGACAACAATAGATACATATCTCATCTTGGGATTTGGAATTTAGTTACAATGTACTATTGTTTAGTAATATCATTTAATATGTACAGATTAATTTTGTTGCACAAGGAAATTATTTTGTTGTATAAAATTCATAGTCGTCTTGTTGACTTGTCGATTGGGTGCTAGGGTTACTCGTCAAGGGTTAGATAGTTAACTTGATCTCCTAATGCGTTGGTTTTAGCTTGCGTTGAGGGTCCAATTATGTTGTTGTGCCATCATTGTTGTTGTTGATATTATGGTATCTTCGAGAGGTATGAACCTCTATTTGTGACCTATGATGAGATTAGAATATTCCGAAAGGAAGAAAAGAAGTAAAAGAAACCCTAGACGAGATGTCGGTTGCAGAAATATAATTAATATGAATTAATTAATACCCAGAAGGAGAAGTTGGCCCAGGAAATTCTGCCAGATTACTATAAATACAGGGCACCAGTTCTCATTATTCACATTCTCGTAATTTCAGAGATCCAGTTGTGCACACTACAATTGGAAATTTTGTGTGCAATTTTCTAGGGAAGGTGTTTGCGCCAATTTCTGGGTGGGACTGTCTGATCAGCTTTGGTTTCTATTCTTACTTGGTGTATTAGCCTTGCTTGGCTATTGATTTCTACCAGTATTCTTATCTATCAAGGTCAAGGTGCACGAAGGGTGGCTTCGGCCTATGGTTGGGTGACAAGGGTATTGTCAATGGTAAAATGAGCACAATCCTTCATATTATAATATGTTATGGGCCCACACCTCCTTCATTTAGTCTAAACGCTGGAAGAAAGCATAGCCTCTAGGATATTGAGCTCGTTGAGGAACTGCCACTAGGGTTACTAGTAGGAGCAGCTTCCAAAGACACTGTCATTAGGGTTACTAGCAGAAGGAGTTGCAGAAACCATAATCTTAGATCCAACACCTTGTGATGGAGCATCTCGCTCAAAAAGAATATATTTAGATGCACCCTAACTTGACTCTCTCAAAACACCTTGGCTCTCTCAAAATATAAAAACAATGAAGTTGAAGTTTTGGATCAAGGCATGACCAATCACTAGTCAACCGAAGAAATGAGTGAAATGATCAGTCTTTTACAATACTCAACACTTACTAGAATGATTGAAGATGAAATGTGGATAATCAATAGTGGAGCTTATAGGCACATGACGGGAGATCAATCCAAACTCTCAAATCTAAATGAGAAGAATACCTGGTACAAGGTAGAGCTTGGAGACAAAACCACTTACCCCATGGAAGGATTTGGACAAGCCTCCATCAAAATGAAAACAGGTAACTATGTTCACTTAAGCAATGTTTTATATGTAC
>ML802594.1:34753-48252 GCA_009831015.1 Picea engelmannii | reverse complement strand
AAAGGTGTTATCATGGCATCAAGACTCTGGCATAAAGAATGCTAGGGTTATTGGAAGTCATGAAGGAAATCTATATAGACTACTAGAACAAAATGAAGAAGCTCTTGTAAACAACGAAGTCAACCCCAATGAGATTTGGCACATAAGGTACACTCACATTAACTATCAAGAATTACCCTTTCTCAAAAGGTTGGTTGAAGGAATACCAGAGTTGCAGTCTACACATGAAGGAATCTGCAAAGGATGTGCTCTTGGGAAGAATATCAAGAAACAATTCCCAAGCATCAACAACAGATCTAAGGAGATTCTATATCTAATACGTTTAGATGTTTGCGGTCTGATGCCAATAAAATCTCTAGGAGGATCTTCTTACTACGTAATATTCATAGATGACTATTCTAGAAAGACTTGGTTATATCTACTCAAGACAAAAGATGAAGTATTCAACAAGTTTCAAGAGTTCAAAGCAGAAATGGAAAATCTCATGAACAAGAAGATAAAGATGCTAAGAACCGATAATGGTGGAGAATACACATCAAAAGAATCCATTGCATTCTGCAAATTGGTAGGGATTAGGAGGGAGCTAACTATTCCTCATAATCCTCAACAAAATGGTGTAGCAGAAAGAAAGAACAGATCTATCAAAGAAACTATAAAAGCCTTACTAAATGATCAAGGTCTATCCATGTTCTTATGGGGAGAAGCACCAATGACAACAATATATGTGGAGAACATAAGTCCTCATCATATATTGAAGGACATGACACCAGAAGAAGCTTTCTCAGGTAGGAAACCTAATGTGTAAAATCGAATAATATTTGGATGCCCTGTTTACTCTCACATTCCCAAGGACAACAGGAATAAATTAGAACCTTCAGGAAAGAAAGGGATATTTGTGGGACAGAGTGATTCATCCAAATCTTATAGAATATATATTCTAGAAAAACACAAGATCGAAGTCAGTAAAGATGTAACATTCAATGAGAATATGGCCTTCAATAAATCCATAGAAGAAAATATAGAAGAAGAAGAGATTGAAGAACGTAACGAAGAAAGCACAAAAAACGTGAATGATGAAAAGGAACTACCTGATCATCCTATGGAGCCATGTGAAAAAATTGATTCAAATATTGTACCTAAGACCAAGAAAATACCAACTTGGCTTGAAGATACCTTACAAGACACACAAAGACTCAAGGTTCCAGAAGGAACATTCAGAAAGAGTAAAAGACCTAAAAGATTCTCAAGTTATGCAGCGTGCATGACGAACCTTATAGATGAAAAATGGAAAGAAGCTATGACGGAAGAGAATCAATCCATTATGAAAAATGAGGTATGGGAAATCATACCAAGACTTAAAGAAAAATTGGTGGTATCTTCAAAATGGGTGTACAAGATCAAACATGCAGCAGACGGAAGCGTGGATAAATACAAGGCAAGATTTGTAGCTAGAGGGTTCTCCCAGAAGGAGGAAGAATATTATGATGAAACATTTTCTCTGGTGGCTAGATATACTTCCATCAGAGCTATCATATCTCTTGTCGCTTCCATGGGATGGAACTTACATCAGATGGATGTAAAGACAACTTTCCTCAATGGAGCTATTGAAGAAGAATTATATATTGAACAACCTGAAGGGTTTGAGGTACATTCCAAAGACACTCACATTTGCAGATTGAAGAAAGCTCTATATGGACTCAAGCAAGATCCAAGGGCTTGGTATGCTAGAATGGACAACTCTCTAATGAGACTTGGTTTCTCCAAGAGTCACGCAGATCCAAACCTTTATTACAAAGTCATGGAAAATACACCTGTGATTCTACTATTATATGTTGATGATCTATTCATAATAGGTGAAGAGTCTCTCATTATCCACTGCAAGAAGGAACTAGCTTTTGAATTTGATATGAAAGATCTAGGTCTCATGCATTATTACTTGGGACTAGAAGCATGGCAGAAGCGTGGTGAAGTATTCCTTGGATGAGGAAAGTACACAATAAAGATCCTTCAGAAATTTGGAATGATGGATTGTAATTCCATGGACACTCCTATGAATGTGGATATAAGAAAAGTGAAAGTTCCAAATTCTGATCCAATAGATCCATCTGTATATCGAAAACTAATTGGTTCATTTATGTATTTGGTAAATACTCGACCAGACATTTTCTTTGCCGTGAATACACTAAGCTAGTTCCAGGTGGAACCAAGACATGAGAATTGGATAGTTGCAAAGCATGTATTAAGATATATTCATGGGAAAATAAACTATGGTTTAAGATATACCGCATCCAACAATATACAACTTCATGGATTCACAGAATCTAATTGGGAAGGAAGTGCAGAAGATAGAAAGAGCACTTTAGGTAGGTGTTTCAGCTTGGGCTCCGCTATGATATCTTGGGACAGAAGGAAACAAAATTCTGTCTCACTCAGCACAACAGAAGTAGAGTATATGGCAGCATGTGAAGCATGCACAGAAGCAACATGGTTAAGGAAGTTAATCTCTTATTTATTTTATCATATTCTATAATCGACCATAATATATTGTGATAATCAAAGTTGTATMAGATTATCAAAACAACCCGTGTTTCATGAAAGGTTGAAACACATTGAGATCAAATACTATTTTATTCAAGATAAAKTCCAGGAAGGATAGGTAAATCTCAAATATATCCCCACTAACGAGCAGACAACAGACATTCTGACAAAACCTCTATCCAGAATAATGTTTTCATATTTCTGAGAGAAGATGGAGATCGTGGAAATAACTCCCTTATCTAAAAGAGAAGACTCTCCAGGTTAGGATGGAGCACTAAAAATATTATTGAAAAATATTATTGAAAAATATTATTGAAACATTTATCTGTGTGATTGAAAAATAGTCCATCTTGGACAGATTCTTTCCTGTTAAGAAAGTGGATTGATATTTCTGATGGACAACGATTTCCCATTGTGGTTAACATGGGAAATTGTCCAGATTGTTGATGTATCATAGACAACGACTTCCCATTGTGGTTAACATGGGGAGTGATCTAGGGAAGTCTCTCTTCTTGAGGTTTACTCAATAAGATTGGCCCGCCTCACCAGACAACGATTTCTCATTGTGGTTAACATGAGGAATGGTTCATTTTGGAGGTTTATGTGAGACAATTTTTTCCTCTTGTGGTTAACAGAGGAAATGGTCCAGACAATCATTCCTTAGGGTTTATACATTCTCTCTAGGGTGAACTTTGATTAGTGTAGGAGGAATGGCCCAGGGTGGGGAATGGTCCAAGCTCAGCAATGAGGGATAGACATTCCTTAGGGTTTATACATTCTCTCGAGGGTGCACTTTGATTAGTGTAGGAAGAATGGCCCAGGGTGGGGAATGGTCCAAGTTCAGAAGACAGGACAATTATTCTTCCTTGTTTGAGAAGAATAGTCCAAATATATCATTGTTCTACTCTAAGGGCATATATTCTTTCATATCTCATAGATGTGAGTGAAATATTGGCCCAGATGATTCTGTTTATTTTAACAATATTTTTCTGTGCGGGTTGGCATCAGATGATTGTTATCAAGACTGCCTATCCATAGATAGTAGAGATATACTACTATGGTTGATTTGTTCCACTATTTGTGACTATGTGTCACAGTTTGAGTAGTTGCATACTACCATGGATAAACACAACTGTGTTCTATCAATTGATATTGTACCAATTTTCCTAGGAGATTATCCAGTTGGATAATAATGATGATGCTCGTGATACTACCAGTTGAATGGTTTGTTTGTGCTCAAGACCATACCTCCCTATCTAGGAGGGAGTGTTGATATTATGGTATCTTCCGGAGGTATGAACCTCTATTGTGACCTATGACGAGATTAGAATATTCTGGAAGGAAGCAAAGAAGTAAAGGAAACCCTAGACAAGATGTCGGTTGCAGAAATATAATTAATATGAATTAATTAATGCCTATAAGGAGAAGTTGGCCCATGCAAGTCTTCCAGATTATTATAAATATAGGGTGTCAGTTCTCATTATTCACATTCTCAGAATTGCAGAGAGCCAGTTGTGTGCACTATAGTTGGCAGTTTTGTGCGCAAGTTTCTAGGGAAGGTGTTTGCTCGAGTTTCTGGGTGGAACTATCTTATCAGCTTTGGTTTCTATTCTTGCTTGGTGCATTATCCTTTCTTGGATATTGATTGATACAAGTATTCTTCTCTGTCAAGGTCAAGGTTCTTAGAGGGTGGCTTCAACCTATGGTTGGATGACAAGGGTATTGTCAATGGTAAAATGAGCACAATCCTTCATATTCTAACAGTTGTCATGCCTATCACCTGGAGACAACATGATTCTTGATGAGGGGTTCATTGCGTGCCCTAATCAATAGAGGCAAATGATAACTTGGCTAGAGTCTGCTCTACTCATTGTGGGTATTTTTTTCATTGTATTTGTTGTTGGTGCTTGGGTTATAATGCATTCATGTGTTTGGTTTGCATTCCATAGAGGTTCTAGTGACTATTCATTGAGGTTGTTGTGATGAGATTGTGGACGTTGTTCGTTAGCTTGTAGGCATTTTCATGTTTGTGTCGGGCGTGTGGTCATTTATATCTTTTGATTTGTGCATGTTTCGCCCAGTTCCTCCTTGTGCTAGTGAATTGATTCATTGTTGTATGTTGCCTAATCTGTGTGCATGTGTTCATCGTTAGATTGTGTGGTTCAACTGTTGTCATCGTTGCCTTCCTTCCTAAAAACAAACAAAAAAAAAATATGCACTTTTTGTTTCGCTTGTAGCCGTAACAATTGGTGTCTTTACAATTAAAGATGAAGGGTACCACTATGATCAGTGAAAAGAGAGGAATCCAATGAAATATATGAGAAATAAGGGTGTTGAAAAGTGTGGGTGGTTCCATGGAAAAAATGATTACAAATTATAGATACCAGTGCAATCAAGGAGAAGAGAGGAAGCCAATGGGATATGTACCAAATAAGGGTGTAAGAAAGACCACTTTACTTATTTTTTATTTTTTTAGTCCCGCGGATACCAATGGAACATCAACATATAGAGAATGACAGGTCTTTGTGGTTTAAATATGATGAAATATCTTATACCAAATGTATTATAATAATAAGAGACAAAAATACATTTGTATTAGACATTTGGTATAATAATTATACAAAATGTATTATAATAATAAGAGAAAAAAATATTTCAGCAAATACCAATGGAACATCAACATATAAAGAATCATGACACAAAAAATGATACCTTTATTGATAGAAATCCAAGTTCACATGCCTCTTCAAGGGGAAAGCCTCTATTAGAGAAGAGCTCTATTACAATAATTCTCAAGACAAGAATTTCTCATGCCTTCTACTACTATTTATACTATTTTTATCTTCTAAATAACATTCTAGAGGAAGATCTTTCTAGAAGAGGAAGCTTATATTAAGTCTTCTTACTTTAGACTTTTTCACATTATTAAATAGACCTAATTAACTAATGTCATTATTTATTACACAGAAAATATTATTCTACCTACGTGAGAGGTTAGGGAGGTTAGGTTCCTAACACCTCCTTGTATATACCCCGACTAAACTATCTCTATGACTCTCTATAACTCATATAGATGGATGTGCATAGAAAATCATATCTAAACTTTGGTACACCATCCATGAATGAATTTCCATCATTTTCATATCTACCTTCTCCCTCTCCCATGGTTTGTGATCTATTTAACAATAATTTAGACCACTGATTCAATATATGGTGTCATGAGTCAGGTGGAGTTGGATGCATGCATAGTAAATGCAAATTCATAGCTTAACCACTCCATTGACAACGACATATAGGTGTTTACCGTGTGAATTGCATTACTCAAATTTTTCAGATGAGCAATTTTTTTATCCTTTTTAAAGCACCAATTACATTGCAATTGTTTTGATTGTAAATTCATTGTCGTGGTAATTATTATTTTTATTGCAAATTCTTCGACATGGTAATGATATACATTAAAGGTTTGGTCCCAACTATTTGTAAATTAAAATATCACTATGGTTATCATCATCTAAAATTTCATCACGGTCCATGGATCTCTTTCTTTGTTATTAATTTAATTTTATTAGTAATTCCAATAGTCAATAGTTTTTCCTTTTCCTTCCATATATCAAAATTGATTCTAGAAAATATCTAGTAAATGCACATAACTTAAATTATTGATTATGTTATAGATTATGTGATAAATAGATACATGAATGTGTGTGTGTGTGTGTGTGTGTGTGTGTGTGTGTGAGAGAGAGAGAGAGAGAGAGAGAGAGAGAGAGTTACAAAATTCAAATAAAGTAGAAAAAAAAAATTACAATATCTACACAAAATAGACTAAGTGGGGATGAATATTAATAAAATAGAATACAATTAAAGTTAAATGAATATTGTATAAAATAGAGATAATGTCAAGATTCAAAGAACATCCTATTTTAGAATAGGAGGAAATAATAGTATGATCATTATTCATATGGTTATGAATAAAGTTACATTATTAAATTTATTGAGCAATTATCTAATTTTATCAAAGGATTAAAAAATATATAATGATATGTGAACGATTATTTGATCTTATATTTTGAATTTTGATTGAAGAACATAATATATTCACTATATAATAATATGTTAACATTTGTAATTATTAAGTTTATTAATTATGTAAGTAAGAAACACATACATGTAAAATTTATTAATTTTATCTTTCTTTTGCATAATTATTATATTTTTCATAAATCATTCAACATACAATATTATGAAGTGAATAATAATTGGTCCAGAGTAAATAATAATTGGTTGAGGACTTATTTCAGAGAATTTTGATGTCTTATATTATAACAAGTGGGTACCATTATTTGTTTATTTTAATATAATTTTTATTGCTATTATAAATAATCCATAATAGCCTTCAGTTCTTCAATGTCAAATCATCATCAAACCAAACCATGGAGAAGATGTATCGTATATCAAATTTGTAATAGAAACAGAATATCAAACTCATTTTTGAACAATCTTGTAACAAAATTTACACTTATGGTAGTTTTTTTTAATTTCCCACTTCAATTTTATGAAGAAAATAGAATATTTTATATCTAGGAGAAAAATATTTTACTCTTATACAAATTTATTTATTTAGATAAAAATAAATAATTTGTTATTAGATTTTAGGTGAAGATGGATATATTTTAAGTAATTTTGATAAGAAATGTCCCACCACTTCACATGCAACACAAATTTTAGGAACATAGGCTAATATAGATTTTGTATTGGTATAATCATCTTCAAGATGCTAGTATAAGCATATTCAAGATGTTGGTATGTAATGTTGTAATTCAAATTTATGCATAAATTCAAATCTATGCAATGAAACTTGTTTTTAAAAGAAAAAACATTATTTCACTAACTTAACCCATTTTTTTTTTAATTTTCAATATAAGAAATATTAAATATTTTAAATAGTACTTAAGTTAAAACTAAGCTTAATCTTATAAGCTATGAGACTAAGTTTAATCTTATATAATTAAAGTAGGGTGGGATAAATGAAAGTGTTGTTCATCATGAACTTTTGTTATATCATAGTGATGCAGGAGCATCGCTGATTCATCAAGAGAGCCAGCGCGGAAGCAGAGGACATCTGGACAAGCCAACACAAATTTTGAACCCACTTTGCATTTGTTGCACGAATCTTAAATGAGCCATTAAAGATGAGGCGCACTTGTATATTGTAAATGGACCTTGAGCAGATAGCTCTCATCCTTAGTAGATAGACGACACTTAAAACAGTTAATGCAGGTAGATAGGATTTTAATTTCTGGATTTGACAGTTTAGGAGTTGGAGGGAAAACGGATATAGACACCCTCATTGTACATTGTAACATTATTCTGGAAGAGAAGGAGAGCAAGAGCAAGCAGAGGATTGTGTAAATAACACCCATGTATTGAAATTTGAATTAATAGAAGAGCTTTGGTTCAAATTCATGGTTTTGTGTCTGATTCTCTATGTATTGATGTTGGTGTGCTCATGAATGTTTTCTTCCTATTATACAATTGCTTTTACATGATATGTATGTGATTTCCCTGATGAGATTGAAATCCAGAAATAAAGAAGGAATGAGTTTCAATTGTTTCTCTATCTGAGTGAAGATTCCTGCAAGGAGTGTAGTTGAAGTTGTCCGCAAGGAGTGAATTGACAGAAGGATCAGATAGTTTAACTCTTGTTCTTGTTCACCCAGAGGTGGAATTGGGTTGCTAAAGTCGTGCAAGGAGTGCACAGGCCAAGGGAGAGTCTCAGTTGTGAATCAGAGCAGAAGCTTTGGAGGACTGTTGTTGCAGACGTGCGCAGAGTCAAGGGAGGCTGAACACTTGAAGTGTTTGCAGAGTTGCAGCAAGGAGTGCGAGCAAAGGGTTCTCTTTTCTAAGAGACTGAGAAGTTGAAAAAAAACTCAGGAGGAGTAAAGCTTTCAAATCTGTTGAAGGACCGCACAGGAGGTTTTGCATCAAGAAATCCTCAAGGGGGAAGAAGCGATGATCAAGATCTTCTGGAGAGGATTCATGAAATTCTATCAGCCATCAAATCCGACAAAATAGCAAGGAGGTTACGACCAAATCCTGAGTTCGAGCTCGAAAGTTTGTGAGTCATTGGATCAGCAGTTGATTTCCCGTCAACCATCAAATTTGGCAGGATTTGCACCGGGGTCAAGCCCTAGTTAGTAGAGGAGAAGTCCCGGAGGAGTCCGTTCTCACGTGCATCGGGGATCGGTGTATTGGGATTTTTGGTGACATGAAGATCATTGCAGGAGGGGTCATCAAACTTTGAAACATGACGGCAAAATAACCACAAGCACTTGAGTGGAAGACAGGTGTCACCCCATATCGGGGTTCAGTACTTAGAAAGTTTCAGGAATGAATGTAGCTGAGATCGCGATATCGTGATATGCGATTTCCTGACAATAAAAGGAGCGTGGGCCATTGCGCCAACAAGGAGGATAGGTGGCGCATTGAATCGGTATATCGGGAGTCGGGGTTCAGTGACGTAAGTTTATTTCAACACCATAGGTGCCGAAATCTCGATGGAGAAAGTCCCAATAGAAGTACAAGGTGTTAGCATTGACTGACGTTGGGTTTCAGGATATCGCAGGATGGAAAGTGCACAACCACAGGATTCACGAATCGGCGAAGTCCGATTTCTTGATCATTAAGGGGGATCAATGAAGAGATTTGTTGTGGGTGTAGATTTTCCGACAGGGAAATAGAAGAACCTTGGCATTCTTTGGGCTGAGAGGAAGAGAAGATCTTGTGAGAAAACGTGCCTGCGGGTGTGCCTGCGTCAGTTTTGGTATTAGAGACAGAAAATTTCTTTTCTTTCTGTAGCAACAAAGAAGGAAATTCACCATGCCGCCAAGGAGAAGGGATGCGCAGTCACCTGATCCAGAGGATAGGGAGATGAAAAGAACAGGCAGGCAAGTAACGAATCCATAAATGGAAAGGCAAATGCGTGATCTCCGGGCTAGACTTGAAGAAATGGAGATAGCGCAAAGACGCACAACTAGTGCACGGGATCTTAGTGATTCCGAGAGTGAGGTTGAGATTGAACATGAAGAGGAAGTTGCAGCTGAAGATGCAGCCAATGAACATCAAATCAAAGCTATTGCCAGGATGGGTGCAAAGGCAAAAATGGACATTCCAGTTTACAAGGGAAACTTGGATGCAGAGGATCTTCTAGATTGGATTAGAGCTCTGGATACTTACTTCAACTACGAAGATGTCGAAGAAGATAAGAAAGTCAAGCATGTTTTTATACGCTTGAAAGGACATGCATGATTATGGTGGGACGAGCTACAAGCAAATAGACACTGCAAGGGCAAGCAGAAAATTAAAATTTGGGATCGAATGATTGCAAAGATGAAGGCAAAGTTCATCCCAAGAGACAATAAAATCACTTTGTTCAGGAGGATGTAGAACCTGAGACAAAAGATGATTATGCTAAAAGAATACATGGAGGAATTCTATAGGCTGAATATCAGAGCAGGTCATCGGTAAAGCGATGATGAGAAGGTTGCCAGATATATGAATGGCCTGAGATAATATATCCAGGACGAGATGAGCATGGTAACCATCTGAACTATGGAGGATGCTTATCAGATGGATCTGAAAGCTGAGGAGAAGCTAGGCCAAAAACAAATTCAGAGAGGCAGAGGCAGGAGCCAGCCCACAAGGCAGAGGCAGGAGCCAGCCTAGAGGCAAAGTAGTTGCCCAGGAAAAGTATCAGAAGCCCAAGGAGGAATGGAAGAAACCTCAGGGTAAAGTTGAAAGAGGTGGAACCTCACAGAGAGGGCCATACATTGAACATAGAGAGCATCATAATGATAAGAAGGGATATTATGCTGATGCAAACACTTTTCCTCATACTAGAGGTAGAGGAAGAGGAAGAGGTGGAGTAATCACTTGCTTCACGTGTGGGAAAAATGGGCACAAGTCTTATGAGTGTCCAGAGAAAAAGAAGGACATTGGAGAATTGCACATCACCGAGGCACAGAGGGGAGATTTTGAGGCTGAATATGCAGAAGGTGAAAGGTCATTGATGATGCGAAAAGTCCTTTTGACACCCGAGAAGGAGGTGGAAAGCTCAGTCCAAAGGACCAAACTTTTTAGGACTGCTTGCAAGACCAAGGATAGGGTGTGCAAGGTCATTGTGGACAACGTTAGCATAGATAATCTCATATCCACAAAGATGGTAGAGAATCTGGAGTTGGATACGACTGTTCACCCAAGCCCATACAAAGTTCTGTGATTACAGAAAGGACACCAGGTAACTGTTACTAAATAATGCTTGGTTGAATTCAAGATAGGTGGATATAATGATAAAATTTTATGTGATGTCATTTCTATGGATGTATGTCATCTATTGCTGGGTAGACCATGGAAATATGACAGAAACATGATTCATGATGGAAGAATGAACACATATGCCTTGGAGAAGAATGGGAGAACCCATATGTTGCTTCCGATAAAGGATAAGGAGGTGAAACCGGAAGTAAGCAACACAGTACTTCTCATGAGTGGGAAGGAGCTTCTTACAGAAGTGAAGAAGAAAGAAGATCCACAATTCTTTGTGGTCAGAAAACCAAGGATTGTTCTGACTAGCACAAGAGTGGATGATCTACCAGAGGAGATTCAGGAATTGCAGGAAGGGTTCACTAACATCGTGGTGGACGAATTACCTCCTTCGTTGCCACCAATGAGGAGTGTGAGTCATCATATAGACCTCATACCAGGATCTAGTTTGTTGAATAAATCCATGTATAGGTTGACACCGTAGGAAAATGAAGAGGTCAAGAAGCAGGTCCAGGAGCTGCTAGACAAAGGATTGGTCAAGGAAAGTTTGAGCCCATGTGTCGTTCCAACGGTACTCAGTCCAAAAAAAGATGGGGGTTGGAGAATTTTTACTGACTCGAGGGAGATCAATAAGATAAACATTAGGTACAGGTTTCCATTACCGTGGATGGATGATCTGATGGATTGCTTGAGCGGAGCAAAATATTTTTCAAAGATGGATCTGAAAAGCGGATATCGCCAGATTCGCATGAGGGAAGGCAATGAGTGTAAGACAACCTTCAAAACCAATGAAGGTTTGTATGAATGGATTGTCATGCCATTTGGCTTGACGAATGCGTTGAGTACCTTTATGAGATTAATGAATGAAGTCCTGAAGGATTTCATCAAAAAATTTGTCATCGTATATCTGGATGACATACTGATTTTCAGTAAGACCGAGGCTAAACATCTGGAGCATTTGGTCCTTGTGATGAAGAAGCTATAGTTGGAGAAGCTTTTGATTAACATGAGGAAATCTTCATTTATGAAGACATAACTCATTTATTTGGGTTTTTTTATTTCGGAAAATGAGTTGAGGATGGATCCAGATAAGGTACAAGTGTTCAAGAATTGGCCATCACCAAGAAATGTATTCGAGGTGAGAAGTTTTCAGGGGTTAGCTAGTTTCTACCGGAAGTTCATCAGAAATTTCAGTGGTATTTGTGCAGCGATGATGGATACAGTCAAGAAAAGACATAAATCTTTTCATTGGACTGAAGAGGCCGAGAAGAGCTTCAATCTGTTGAAGAGGAAGATTACGGAGCAACCAATTCTGGTGTTGCCGGATTTCCAGAAGATGTTTCAGGTAAAATGTGATGCAAGAGGGTTTTCCATAGGAGTTGTCTTAACCCAGGAGGATAGACCAATTGCATATTTCAGCGAGAAGCTGAATGAGGTGAAATTGAATTACTCCACGTATGATAAGGAATTCTATGCTATCATACATGCATTGAAAAAGTGGAGGCATTACTTGATCCTAAAAGAATTTGTTTTATATAGTGATAACCACACATTATAGTTTGTGACTCAATAGGAGAAGTTGAATCAGAGACATGTAAAATGGGTATAGTATATGCAAAATTTCACATTTGTGATTAAACACATTTCAGGTACTATTAACAAAGTGGTTGATGCTTTGAGTGGGAAGTGTTTTTTGTTGCAGGAGTTTTGAGTCAAGACGTTGGGTTTTGATGAACTCAGAGACATGTATGGGGATGATCCAGATTTTGAGGTGTATTAGTCAGCTGAGAATCCAGTCCTCAAGGATAGAAGCCAGTGGATAGATTACGTGATCCAAGAAGGATTGTTGTTCAAAGGCAATCAACTGTGCATTCCAAATTTCTCCATGAGGGAGAATCCGTTGAAGGAGAAACACAACGGAGGCTTGGCAGGACATGTAGATCATGAGGAGACATTTGCAAAGCTGAGCGAATCATACTTTTGGCCAGGGATGCAAGAAGAATGCAGGATTTTCCAGCATTCAAAGGGAAGGAAGAAGAATGCAGGGTTTTATCAGCCATTTCCCATACCAGAGAGGTCATGGGATGCGATAAGCATGGATTTTGTATTGGGGTTTCCAAGGACACAAAGAGGATTTGATTCAGTCTTTGTGGTAGTGGATAGGTTTTCCAAGATGGCACATTTTATCCCATGTCAAAAAACCAGTGATGCGACTCACATCGCAAATCTGTTTTTCAAGGAGGTCATTCAACTTCACGGCTTACCACAGAGCATGGTTTCGAACAGAGATACAAATTTCATAGGGTATTTTTGGAGGACCTTATGGAAGAAGTTGGGGACTAATTTGATGTTTAGTTCATCTTATCATCCGCAGATGGATGGACAAATAGAAGTGGTGAACAGAAGTCTAGGAGACTTGCTGAGAAGCTTGGTGATGGAGCACCATAGTAGTTGGGACCACATATTACCATAGGCAGAGTTCGCATATAATGACTCAGTGAATAGGAGCACAGGTCAGAGCCCATTTCAAATTGTATATGGCATGCAGCCGAGAGGAATTTCTGAATTGAGAGATTCAGGACAAACTACTACTAGGAGCGCAAGTGTCGAAGAGTTTGCAGAAGCGATGAAAGAACTTCACG
>ML802594.1:8995-30673 GCA_009831015.1 Picea engelmannii | reverse complement strand
GTCCTTAGTAGATAGATGGCATTTAAAATAGTTAATGCAGGTAGATAGGATTTTAATTTCTAGATTTGAAAGGTTAGGAGATGGAGGGAAAATGGATATAGACACCCTCATTGTACATTGTAACATTATTCTGGAAGAGCAGGAGAGCAAGAGAAAGCAGAGGATTGTGTAAAGAACACCCATGTACTGATATTTGAATTAATAGAAGATCTTTGGTTCAAATTCATGGTTTTGTGTCTGATTCTCTATGTATTGATGTTGGTGTGCTCATGAATGTTTTCTTCTTGTTATACAATTTCTTTTACATTCTACGTATGTGATTTCCCTGATGAGATTGAAATCCAGAAATGAAGAAGGAATGAGTTTCAATTGTTTCTCTATCTGAGTGAAGATTCCTGCAAGGAGTGCAGTTGAAGTTGTCCGCAAGGAGTGCATTGATAGAAGGCTCAGATAGTTTAAGTCTTGTTATTTTTCACCCAGAAGTGGAATTGGGTTGCTGAAGCTGTGCAAGGAGTGCACAGGCCAAGGGAGAGTCTCAGTTGTGAATCAGAGCAGAAGCTTTGGAGGACTGTTGTTGCAGGCGTGCGCAGAGTCAAGGGAGGCTGAACACTTGAAGTGTTTGCAGAGTTACCACAAGGAGTGCGAGTAAAGGGTTCTCTTTTCTAAGAGACTGAGAAGCTAAAAAAAAACTCAGGAGGAGTAAAGCCTTCAAATCTGTTGAAGGACCGCACAAGAGGTTTCGCATCAAGAAATCCTCAAGGGGGAAGAAGCAACGACCAAGATCTTGTGGAGAGGATTCATGAAATTCTGTCAGCCGTCAGATCTAACAGAATAGCGAGGAGGTTACAACCACATCCAGAGTTCGAGCTAGAAATTTTATGAGTCGTTGGATCAACAGTTTATTTCCCGTCAACCATCAGATTTGGCAGGAGTTGCATCGAGGTCAAGCCCTAGTGAGTAGAGGAGAAGTCTCGGAGGAGTTTTTTCTCATGTGCATCAGGGATCAATGTATTTGGATTTTTGGTGACGTGAAGATCATTGCAGGAGGGGTCGCGAAACTCTGAAACATGACGGCCAAATAACCACAAGCATTTGAGTGGAAGACAGGGTTCACCCCATATCGGGGTTTGAGATCGCGATATCATGATACACGATTTCCCGACCATAAAAGGAGCATGGGCCATCGCGCCAACAAGGAGGACAAGTGGCGCATTGCATCGGTATATTGGGAGTCAGGGTTCAGCGAGGTAAGTTTATTTCAACACCATAGGTGCCGAAATCCTGACGGAGAAAGTCCCGATAGAAGTAGAAGGTGTTAGCATTGACCCACGTCGGATTTCGGGATATCGTGGGATGCAAAGTGCGCAACCGTAGGATTCACGAATCGGTAAAGTCTGATTTCTTGATCATTAAGGGGGATCAATGACGAGAGTTGATGTGGGTGCAGATTTCCCGACAGGGAAATAGAAGAACCTTGGCGTTCTTCGGGCCGAAAGGAAGAGAAGATCCTATGAGCGAACATGCTCGCGGGTGCCCCTGCATCACATAGATTTATAAATTCTCTCACGTAAGGTGTTTTTGGGTTAATAGGAAATATTTTTCATCATAAACCTCTTTAGTACCATGATTTATACAAATTCACTCATTCTAAGTTGTTTTTTGGTTTATGTAACTCCTAATTTCACCATGTGTTTTATTAATATTGATGTGATTTTAACAATATTCATCTTTTTATTTAATGTCATAATGCTAGAAAAAATAGTGTTGATCAATCAAAATAAGATTTATAAAATATTTTTAGTATTTAAACTTTCACTTATTAATGGTTTCATTTTCATTCCAAATCTTATTTTAAAATTTCATAAGGATGTGAGATTTAGTATTAAAGATATTATTAATTCATTTTTTTCTTTTATGTTCCAATACTTCAATCAAGGTTAAAAATATTTGGCCCAACCTATTTTAATCTTGTGGTGGCTACTTCTCATACTAAATAAATAACATCAAACATATACTTACTCAACTTGTGTAATTTATGTTTATATTCTTATGGAGAAAGAGAATCCATGAAAGTACATGTATCCAATTTAAGTCAAATAGAATGAGTAAGAAGTGTTTCATTAAATTTTTAAATTATAGGTATGAAATGCTCTTTGATTTATTTAAATTCATTATAAGTTTCACTAGTGATGTTGTAGTTCCAACCTTCATAGTCATTCTCTTATTAGCAGTGGTTGCAATTTAAATGAAATTGAAATGATGTGTCCTAATGTGTTTTGGCGATGATGGTTTCCTTATCTTCCCTAGTTTTCCAAATAAAGGGTGGTATTAACCACTATTCATGATAGGAATGAAGAATCTCCTAAATTTCTAGCACATTTTCCAAATGAAGGGTGGTATTAACCATTATTCGTGATAGGAATGATGAAGCTCAGAACTTTCTAACACCCTATGGATTCCACCTATTTTTCCTTGGTTTACTCAATGTATCATACCTTGCTAGCCCCCAAAATATTCCCTCTATCTTATCTCATTTTCTAGATGGAATATAAGATTAATGTCCAACAACAATAATGATTGGTATCTCTATAGGACTCAATGGAAATGGGTTTTTTGACCTCTATGGGAACTACAACTTAGAGAAAAAGGGTTGATTTTGCTAAGATATCCCTTGGAGGTACACACATATATAACCATACATATTTATTTTTGGTTCTTCGATGACATGTTTCGTAGTTATTGGAAGACATTTTCCTTACATATTGGAGATATTGATGGATTGTTTTCCATTAAAGAAGTAATGGTTAAAATAAACTTGGGGAATAGAAGAAAAAAAACATAAATAAAGAAAAGGCAAGAGAGATATTTTTTTATAAGAAGAAAAATTGCATTCTTGTATTAGATGAAACAAAATAGGAATAACAAATGATCAATTCTTAACCATGTGAACATTTTAAGAAAATTTTCATCTTTGATTGTGTCAAAAAGGTAGTGGTATTTATTTTATTATATTAAAATATTAGATATTTGTTATTTATGAAGTAGTAAACTTCCTTCTCATTCATTGAATTAATATAATTTCTCCTTGATTAGTGTGTCACCTTCCTTAGGATGCATGTCCCTCACCTTGGGCATCACTCATCTCCATATCAATTCCTACACTATTAGGCTGCAATTGTCCCCACTTGCATTCTCCTTAAGGAGATATATTGATCTCATATTTCATTTGGATACATTGGTGTGCTTTGAGTGCCTTATTGGAACTTTGTAATCCTCAAAAACCTATGGTCTTAGGAATTAATAGTCAAGGAAAAGGGGTGTGATGCTTATTTTACCAAGTTTATTAGCATGGAGGAGAAAGAGAGAATTTGAATGCTCAAACTCTAATCTAAATTGTGGATCCCAAAGGTCTAGTGTTTTAGAGGTAATCCAGTTTATATGGGGATAAACTAGTTATTGTTTTGTAGATAGCATAAATAGAAATTATAGGGAATTGTTGTTCTAGCCTCTTATGATTTCTGCAATCAATGAACCACTCCCATATTAAACATGAAATGCATAAGTTAAGAGAGAGAGAATAATCCCCAAGTCTTGGTTGTATATTTTTACATAGGAGTTTCACATGATGGTGTCTTGAGGCCTTTGTTCCCATAAAATATCTTTTTAGTAGAGGAAAGTGTGGAGMAAAGGTTGAATGAGTATTGGGTTGGTAACAATCTAACTGCAACACATCCCCTTAACCAAACAACTATGTGTAATATCCATTGTAACATGTTATGATGTAGTTAGGATTTAATGTACAAAACCATAAGGTTCATTCCTATGCTATCCACAAACACTCATGCTATACAATGGATCAATTCTTTCATTTCTTGGGTCTAGTGCAATGGTTAGATAACCTACAATTTTCTAGCTACAAGTTATAAACAATTTCCATAGTATCTACAAAGTTGCAAATGTAGTGTAGTTGTATTGTGTGTAGTGTTCAAAGACATACACCAAATGATCCATGGGAGGGAATATAAAACCTCACTAAAGGAAGAGGTGATATATAGTTGATATCATCAAATAGAAACAAATATAGAATGATACTTTGCTAGGAAAAAAATTGATGTAAAATACGAGATGATGTGTGATATGGTAACCTATGAGAAAAAGGTGTTTTCTAAGGGATTATAAATAATTACCTTTTTGTGAGGGAAAAATGAGTGAGATGAATTTTTTATTGTCTTCCATGTGTCTTATATGCCATTGACCTTCCGAGGTGTTAGATAAAGATCCATAAGAACTAGAATGTAACATTCCCAAACCAAAAATGAAACATTGTTACTGAGATAGAAGGATTAAGGTGGGATCAATGGATGTGGAATGGTCTAATATGATGAACATAGGATCTTAATGGACTATTTGGTTCTTAGTTGGTGAAAATAGTCTTTTTTATCTTGTGATAACAAAGGGAATGGACTTCCATGTTGGATTACTGAGAGGGGGAGTGCATCAGTAATAGCATAATTATAATCCTTTTTCTTCAAATGTTATATCAATGTAGAATTATTATCCAATAATGAGAAATAATAAATAAACAATCACACACATACATAGTACACTAATGTTTTACGTGGAGAAAACCACATAATGTTTTTTCTTATATGTCTTGAAGAATTACATTCATTGTAAGCACCAACTTCCTTTGTTTTCCAGTTGCAACTGGAAGGAGGATCCAACCCTCTGGTTTCTCAAGCTACAACCTGAGGGAAGCTCCAACTCCCCAATTCTCTGGCTACAACCAAAAGGAGGTTACAACCCCCTATGTTCTCTGGCTGCAACCACCTATCCTTGCCCCGTCGAACCGCCCTGAAGTAGAAGTAGAATGATGGAACCACTGTCAACCTGTCACTGTGAGATATACTATTGTACAACTGTATCAACCTGTACCACTTCCCTGTATCCAATCTTTACAACTACCCTGTAATCAAACCGTACCTGAACTGAACATGTATATAAGAAAATAAAATAGATACATGACCTGTAGTGACTTCGCCCACATATGTACATGTCCTATCTGTTATGCATCCCGCGTATGTCTTATGAAACTAGGGTTTCCTTTCCCTTGAAAACTTTTGACCCTCTATAACTTCTTTCACATAGATCTATATCCTGTCACTATATCCAGACTGTAATTATACCCTGTGCATGCATGCTCATACATAAACTCTACTCAAGGAAAGTATGTCTCTCTCTATTCATGTGCCATATAGGTATGTGTAAACATGAACAAGTATAATATCCCTCAAATGATCTTAGTCATCAACCCATTTCTGATATTCAATTTCTCAATACATCAATAAATACAAGATCTCAACCATGTACCATAAAAACTCTTAGCCATATGCCAAGAAATACAAGATGTGTCGCAACAAAAAGTATCAATGATAAATATACCAACACTGTATTTCTATAGATATGACTTATACAGAGTATCCCATGTAGCCACTAGTCTCTCTAGGGAGAATCCTCAAATCTCCATTGTCATTCCTCATGCATACATCAAAATCAAACTATTCATAGAAATAAGACATACCTTTTGAACCAATGGATGGATCTAATGTATCTGAGCACTCTACACCTTCCTGGGAGCTTGATCTCAGAATCTAGAACCTCTGCACCTTCATATTCTCAATTTTCATGGATTTATCAACATGTACTCACCCTATACACAGTCAGGCTACATACATATTCACCTTATACACAACCAGCGTGTGTATACCTTTAATGTATACACACCCTATACACAGAAAGACTGTGTATGCCTCAGAAAATAGGGTTTTCTATGAATCCGATATTTTTTCCATCAACCCTTCATTCTACCTCAGGCCTTCAGCACTTCATATGTATCCACAAGTATTTACAAGAAGATTTACACAAGAAAATAGATATACAATATGTACAAGTTTGTTTTTATGAGTGAGCTTTGTCTCTTATTTATATCTTCATGTAGCCTTACACTTTCCTTATTTTATTGCTTCTTCATTTAAAATAATTTATTTTTGCAAAGAAATTTGACTCTTGGGGTCTTCTATAAGAATCATGAGGGTTCTCCAGCTTCATATGGTCATAACTCTCTAACCGTGAGGAGTTATGTGACATTCCACATACCACCAGAAATGTCATGACAAGAACTATCCATCTAGTATATTTTCCCTGACAAATTCATTGTCCTTTAACTCATTATTCCATAATTAATCATGGGTTCTCTTACTCCACAAACAGTCTTCCCATGAGGACTTTCACCATATGGGGACCACTTTGGAGTTCATCCATATTTACTTCTTATCAACTAATATAAGACAATAATGAGTCATCTTTACATCAAACAATCTTGGGTCCATTACCCAAACCTTTGTGTTGTGGGGCTTTCTTCAAGGGTTGGCATCAATGACAACCAACCTTAATCAACATTCCAGAAAGGAGTATTATGAGTTTTATGGAAATGAAAATATTGTCTTGGGATAAATGATGAAGGGGAATAATAAGGATATCTTGGTCTCTTGGAAGAGATAGGTGATTAGGGAGGGAGATTCCAAAATGAAGGTTTAGGGCTTACCTTTTTTTAAGAAACTAGGGTGCAATGGAAGGGATAAACTAAAGAAGTGGTTTAAAAAATGCTTATCTCTATCTTTTGATGATCTAATAAACTATATGGAAACTTAACAAATAGTGCATTTTCTAGATCTAGAATATGTAGTTGAAGACATATCTTAAATAAGATGCCAATAAATAGGTGAATTGTATTTCCCTAATATTGTTAGAGATGAATGAAATGGGAATGTAACTACTCCTAATAACCAAGAATATAGAAGCACACCCTAAGTGCATGGCATAGCATTTCCCATCTAGAAATATAGTGCACTACTATAAGGGAATTCTCATTCAGCTCCACAGTGAGAGAGGGGACTTGAGAGGTCTTTTTTGGTACCTTCATGTGACTGTTGAACCTATCATATAGATTCCAATGAGCTATAACTTATATTCCTTGATCATATATGATTGAGATGAAATGAACATTTAAAAAAGTTGTATCCAATTATATCGCACTTGAACATTTAGTTCACCATCATACATGGGAAAGTGGATTTCGGTATCGATTTCCAAGGAGTAAGATGGAAATGTATGTATTTTAATTACCATATCTTCCATGATGATGTTTTCAAGGAATTCCAAGCACTGAATCAACTATAGAAGTATGTGTGTTCTAGAGGATGGTCTCAAGAGGGATCTCTCCTTGAGGCCATCTTTTTGTGAACTAAATATGCCATGAGATAGAGTCTATTTTCCAGTTTAAATAGTTGGTTTCAATAAAATTTAAAAAGAAAAAAGAAAAGAAAGAGTGATATATTGCACTTGCCAAAATAAGATAGAGGATTGTTGGTAAATAAGTGGCTAAAGAGATCACCATAAAAGAGATATATTGTTGCAAATCTATAATTTATGTGGTGGAGGAATTGAATCTTGGGTGTACCAATTTCTGTCAAAAAAAAGAATTTTTAAGGGTGTAATAGGCATCCATCACTCATCACTCTATATTACTCATCACTCTATATTGATGGAAAAACAGATAATAACAAAGTTTATAAAACCCAAGCAATATTGAATTGCAATATTGAATTTGGTGGAGTGTAGGTTCAAATACCCTAACACACACCCTAGGAAAAAAAATTTGAAATATGTTCAAGGTGATGCTTTCTACATTCCATGATCCACAACTTTAATACTACTTAGTCTAACTCAAATAATAACAAAACAATTAAATATACAAGAATGATTCAAAATAAAATATTACTTAGAATCAAATAATAACAATACAATTAAATATATAAGAATGATTCAAAATCAAATATAAGTTAAAGAACAAAAGAGAGAAAGTTTCTCTAAAAGAAAAAAATATATATGTTATTTTATATTAGATACAACTTAAATAAAGATACTACTTACTCTGACTCAAATAATAACAATACAATTAAATATACAAGAATGATTGAAAATAAAATACAAGTTAAAGAACAAAAGAGATAATTTTTTTGTAAAATCAATTTTTTTTTTATATAAGATACCATTTAAATAAAAATTACAAAATGTACCATACTTGATCGTGTCAAGTTAATATATTGATTATATATAACCATGTCAAAATGAAAACAATATCCTTTTAAAATACTAGATATTTATTATTTATGACTATATCATCGTTATTTTTCGAGCTGTGTGTATTTCTGCTTTAGTAACGTGGCTATATCCCTCACTTTGTGCAACAAGTCTCTGAATATGGTACATATTTTTTGGACATTAATGTCATATTTAAAATCCCTCGATCTAAACTTATACTCTGTGATTTATGTTTATTGAAATTTTAACCCTGAACCATTCACGAGTAATCCAACAACAACATACTATTTCGCTTAATTGTATTATTATTATTATTAAACTTCAAACGCATTGTTTTTTATATTCATTATTTATATTTGATATATTTATTAATTAATATTATACAAATTTTGAAAATCGGTATAATGAAATCAAATCATTTAGTTTTATTACACTGTGTTAACTAGAAATAAGAAATACAATTCAAATAATAAACATTGTTATAAAATTTTGAGTTGTAGTGTATATAAAATATATACATGAAATTTGTAATGTAATTTAATATCTAAGTGTAATTAAATAATTAATGAAATTATATAAAATATTAAAGATAATGTAAATCAAATAGAAGAGATGAAAAACAAGAATAAAATTAATGAAATTATATAAAATATTAAAGATAATGTAAATCAAATAGAAGAGATGAAAAACAAGAATAAAAATAGCACATGAAAAATTGTAATATATTAATAGTTGTAAAATTTAATATCTAAGTGTAATTAGATAATTAATAAAATTATATAAAATATTAAAGACAATGTAAATGAAATAAAAAAGATAAAAAACAAGAATAAAAAATAGGAGAGGAAAGATTGAGCAATGGGAAATTAAAAATGATTTTATTGACATTTTCATTTATTCATCTCTCCCTATTTTTTATTTTAATTTCATACTAAAAGGGATTTTGGCTTATTGTTGGTCAAGAGAGGAGGATGCATAGAAATCCTTGAGTTGCATTATAACCATATATTGTTAAAATAAGACTGAAAAAACCATTTAAAATTGGTTTTCCCATTTCAATTTATACTGTAAATACATGGTATTAGTGTATAAGGATTTCTTTACGGATGTGGAGTAATTCCTATATGTGAAAAGATGTTCTTATTTTGTTTAATATCTTGTTGTGAATGTATTACTGGTAACAATTAAGAATGGAAAGGAGAAAAAATTGTATATATAAGTTTTTTTTTTTTATTGGCTATGTTTAATATGCTACCTATAGTTGAATTCATGGTCAATATTTAGTAATAAAATTAGAGATATATACCATACAAAATCCTTAGAATATTTCCCATGATCTATGGATAATAAACCGGGTAAATCTTTGGCTCTAACCATAAAACCTAATCATGAGGGATAAACAGATAACTTTGCGAAACTACCTAACGACCACTTAAACAAATCTACAAAGGTTAACATCAAAATTAATACATGAACTTTAAATAATGTTTGATTAGAATATATATAAATATATATTTTAAAGTATATTTTTTAAGATAGCAAAAATTTGATGATGATGATGATGATGATGATGAAAAACAACGTCCACTAACATTGAATTGGTCTATCATACCTTAAGAGGGTAAGTGTTACTTGTGATTCTTTAGAATTTTGTTTATGTTCTAGAAAAGCATTAAGAGAAGCTCTCCAAGATCACCATAGTTTTGTTGAGTTAAGAGGTTAGGAAGGTTGGTAGTGTGACAAACATTTTGAAAATGATATCCAATATGGGTATAGGTTGGACAATCTAAGAGAAAGTGTTTTTCATCTTCAACCTTCTTAGTGTCACAACTTGGTGACACACTCTTTCATTCCAAGGCATTTTAGGAATTGACCAACGCCCGGTTTCACTATGGAGATCATGAGAATTTTTTCTTATCTTAGAAATGCTTAATTTTTCTTTATAATTGTCAAAACAGATAGATAATTTTGATCTTCTAGATTAGGGTTGATTGCATCCTTATAATACCTTAATTTTCTTTTTTCCTCTAATTTTTATCAAACAACATTTTCTCCTTAAATTTTGATATGATGATATTTTTAATAATATCTTTATTCTGCAAAATGGTGTCTTCCATGATTCCCCAATATTTTATCCAAGGCTAGGCATCTTTATATCATCCTCGCTTGAGTTGATGGTTGTTACAAGATTTTGAAGAAATTTTAAGAAACCTCTTGTCGTCCATGTTGTTTAACGTGTTCTTATACATTAGGTATATATTCATAGTCATGCTCTCAATGGGGGAGAGGCTTGTTTCTAAGAGGAGGATGGGATAGGGTGCATTTTCTTTAATTTTGAGATTATAGGTTATAAAATTCTTTTGTATTTGCTCTATCTTTCTCCAGGATTCACGAGAGATACTATAGCCCCAAACTTCACATCCATAAAGAATAACAAGTGTAACAAGGGTCTCAAAGATGAGTTTGTTCTTATCCCAACTCCAAATATTGGTTGATTTACAATTCTTCTCAAGCCCATAATAAGCTTTCCATCCCCCAATAATCATTTTCTCAATGCTATAATTTCAGTTGAGCTTGTGGTGAATACTAATTCCAAGATATTTGTATGAATTCATTTCTTCCAATTTGTTTTTCTCATATACGAAGATATCATAAGTGATATTATTGGATTTAATAACCATGACCTTAGTCTTATCAATATTAACAGTCATACCCATATTGGAGAAAAAATCCGCGAGGATTCTTAGTTGGTTCTCAAGATCATGAGGACTCCTTGCCATAAGAACAATATCATAGTCATAAAGAAAAAGATTGATGACTATACCAATGAGAGTAGGGCCGACACAAGCTTCGTTTTCCAAGCAATCTTCTAACTTTTCAATGTATATGCCAAAAAGGGTAGGTGACAAGGGATAACCTTGTTTGACTCCAATATTGTAGTTAATCTCTTTCGACCAACCCTTAGTGTTTTAAAAATTAGCAATAAATTTCTCATATACCATTATTGCAGCAACCTTCAAATTGAAAGGCACTTTTATATCATTTGGAACCTATTCCAAAGTTTTTTCTTAGGAACCATGTCAAAAGATTTTGTAAAGTCAACAAAACAACAAAAAAGATTGGTTTTAGTATTACAAAACTCCTCTGCAATGATCCTAAAGGTAACAAGATGGTCCACAGTTGAATGATATCTCCTAAACCCAGCCTGGAATTTATCTCTTTTACCATGACTTTCTAACCAAAGTCTAATCTTCTTTTCCAAAATAATTCCATAAATCTTGGATAAAATTGGGCTAATCATAATGGTCCTACAATTAGAGGGAATGTTTATATCCCTTTAATTTAAGAGTGTGTGTATCTGAGTGATAAGATGATGCAGGAGCATTGCCCACGCCAAGCTAGCCAACACGGAAGGCAAGAGACAGCTGGACACACGCCAGCACAAATTTTGAAATTTACCTTGGGATGGTTGCGCGAACATAAATGTAACCATTTAATGAAGCACACTTGTGTAATGTAATCGAGACCTTGAGCCATACTCTCTCGTCCTTAGTAGGTACGAGGCATTTAAGATAGTTAATGCAGGTAGATAGAAATTAAATTCTAGATTAGACAGTTTGTAGAGCGCAAGAGGGAAACGAGATATAGACACCCTCATTGTGCATTTGTAACATTATGGAAGATTATGGGCAATTGTGTATGAAGAATACAGGAGAGAAGCAGAGAACTGTGTAAGAACACCCATGTACAAATATTTGGATTAATAGAAAGATTTGACTCAAATCCATGGTTTGTGTTGCTCTCTATATATTGATGTTATGCTCATGAATGTTTGCTTCCTATTATACATTTTCTTTGATATGTTGTGTATATGATTTCATTCTCTAAGTGAAGTCTGAAAGAAAGAAGGAATGATTTTCAATTGTTTCTCTATATGAGCAAGAATTCCTGCAAGGAGTGCAGTTGAAGTCATCTGCAAGGAGTGCATTGATGAAGGGCTCGGGTAGTTTAAATCTTGTTCTCGTTCACCTAGAGTGCATTTGGGCACAAGATCCATGCAAGGAGTTTGCAAGCTGAGTGAGGTCTCAGAGTTGCGAACCTGAGCAAAAATATCGAAAGACTGCTGCTGCAAGTGTGCGTAGAGTCGAAAGGTACTCAGATATTTGAAGGTATCTAAAGGTTGCCGCAAGGAGTGTGTGAAAGGACCCTTTTTGAGGCTCGAAGTTATGAGAATCTTTGGAGGAGTAAGGCTTTTGAGAACATTGAGGGACATTATAATTTTGTAGTGCGAGTAGATAAGTCCAAGGAGGAGTCCTTGGTTCACTTCGTGAAATCATCAAAGGAGAGAAATCGACGGTCAGAAATTTGTAGGGAGGATTGGTAAAATTCCACCAGCCGTTAGATTTGCTAGAGGAGCAGGGAGCTTACAGTTGCATCCGGAGTCCAAGCTCAGGAGATTAGGGACCACCAGATATGCACATAGATATCCTTCAACCATTCGATTGGACAGGAGTTGCATATAATTTAAATCCTCGTGAGCAGAGGAAAAACCCTGAGAAGGCATCGTGAAATTGGTCATCGGGGTTCATACCAGTGAAGTGGTTAGACTTTGTGTTTGGGTGAAGTTCGAGGTTCAATCTTAACCATCCATCATTTGGGATGCGTGTCGGAAGATATGACGAAGTTGGGGGTCGGCATATCGGTGGTCTAGAGGACAAGATGCTCTTACAACTTGGAATCGCAAATTCCAATTCTCTGAAGAAGAGGGGAGCTCGGTGTGGGACCCTGTTGATGTCATCTCGTCAGAATGGGACATCGGGATTTTGAGGTCACAAATACCCCGAGAGAAAATTAGGGCCATTCATCTCTAGAGAACACGTGGCGACAACCAAGGCTATCGGGGGAAATCCCGACAGGGAAGCCAAATCGGCATATCAGGATTCCGCGTTTCGTGAATCCTGAAGACAAGGAAACCGGAGCATTTGAAATCGCAAATTGTGAAATAGCGAGGAGCGGTGAGGACCATCCATCCTTGAGGAAGCATGGCCGAGATCGAAACCTTCAGGGACTTCCCCGAAAGGAAAATTCAATTGTCGGGAAATCGAGAGTCGGGAAATCGGGGATTCCGTGGACAAGAGGTTTAGTGCATTTCGAATTTCAAAACCCTGAATCCTGATAAAAGGTATGACCGTGGTCATATAAAGGCCAGTCACATGACTAGTGCATAGCCAGGAGGGGATAAAGCACAAAGGGAGTATATCGGGAAAACAGATATCGGGAAATCGGGAACCAAATGGTCATGACATTGGGGATTGGAAAACCCCGAAACCCGATTGTTATTTTTCATTGAGAACGAAGAAGCACTCAGGCCTAAGGGCTGAACGAGCTAGTACAGACCTGTGGGTCAATCTTAATAAGGATTCCAGGGGAGAATAAAAGGAGCCACTTCGGCTCGAAGGAAATTTAGAATGATCCTTAAGACCGGGATGTCAGCGCAGAGGTCTCTGTCGAGGCAGAGGGTGTGGTCTATGTCAAGAGTGGTATCAGAGCCCTAGAAAAGTTCTTTGCTTTCTATAGCAGAGAAGAATAAATTCATCATGCCGCCTAGAAGAAAAGATAGACAATCACCCAATCCCGAAGAGGAGAGGGAAATGTCGTGAAGAAGAGGTAGGCATATGCAAAATCCAGAAATGGAAAGAGAGATGCATGATCTGCGAGCAAGACTCGAAGACATGGAGACAACGGAAAGACGCACAACCAGTGTTGGGGATCTAAGTGATTCCAAAAGTGAAATACAAGATGAACATGAAGAAGAAGTTGCAGTCGAAGATGCATCAAACGAACATCTGATCAGAGCTATTTCTAGAATGGGTGCAAAAGTGAAAATGGACATTCCAATTTATGAGGGAAATCTAGATGTAGAAGAGATTCTAGACTGGATTAGAGCTCTAGACACCTACTTTGACTATGAAGATATCGAAGAGGACAAGAAGGTCAAGCATGTTGTCACGATATTAAAAGGACATGCAACATTATGGTGGGATGAACTACAAGCGGATAGGCGTTGCCAAGGCAAGCAGAAAATTAAGAGTTGGGACATGATGATTACAAAGATGAAGGTAAAATTCATTCCTAGGGACTATCAAATTTCTCTATTCAGGAGAATGAAGAACCTAAGGCAAAAGTTGATGACAGTGAAGTAATATACAGAAGAATTTTACAGGCTGAATATCAGGGCAGTCATCGTGAAAGCAATGATGAAAAAGTAGTCAAGTATATGAATGGCATGAGATATGAAATTCAGTATGAGATGAGCATGGTAACCATCCGAATGGTGGAAGATTCTTATCGGATGGCTCTAAAAGCGGAAGAGAAGCTGAGTCGAAAGCAAAGTCAAAGGGGCAGAGGCAGAAGTCATCCTAGAGGCAAATCAGTTGCCTAAGAAAGAACCCAGAAGCCCAGGGATGACTGGAAAAAACCTCAGACATGAATAGAGAGAGGTGGAAGCTCATAGAGAGGGCCATCCATTGAACAGAGAAGGTAGCATAATGAGAAGAGAGGAGATTATGCTGACAACAACACTTTTCCTCGTACTAGAGGTAGAGGAAGAGGAAGAGGTGGAGTAATTACATGCTTCACATGTGGAAAGAATGGGCACAAGTCTTATGAGTGTCCAGAGAAAAAGAAAGAACCTAGAGAGACTCACATCACCGAGGCACAAAGGTGAGATGTTGAGGCAGAAGATGTTGAAGGTGGAAGATCGCTAATGATGTGAAAAGTCCTTTTGACACCTGAGAAGGAGGTGGAAATTTCAGTCCAAAGGACCAGACTTTTTAGGACTGCTTGCAAGACCAAGGACAGGGTATGCAAGGTCATTGTGGACAGTGGTAGCATGAACAATATCGTTTCAACCGATATGGTAGAAAAGATGGAGATGGAGACGACTGATCATCCAAGTCCATATAAAGTTTTGTGGCTACAAAAAGGACATTAGGTAAATTTCACTAAACAGTGCCTAGTTGAATTTAAGATAAGAAGATATAATGATAAGGTTTTCTGTGATGTCATTCCCATGGATGTTTGTCACCTATTACTGGGTAGACCATGGCAATATGACAGAAATGTGATTCATGATGGGGGAATGAACACATACACCCTAGAGAAGAATGGGAGGACACACATGTTGCTTCCAATAAAAGATAAGGAGGTGAAACCGAAAGTAAGAAACACAGTACTTCTCATGAGTGGAAAGGAACTTCTTACAGAGGTTAAGAAGAAGGAGGATCCACAGTTCGTTGTGGTCAGAAAACCGAATATTGTTCTAACTAGCACAAGAGTGGATGATTTACTAGAGGAGGTTTAGGAACTGCTGGAAGAGTTCGCTGACATTGTAGTGGACGAATTACCTCGTTCATTGCCACCAATTAGGAGTGTGAGTCATCACATTGATCTCATACCAGGAGTGAGTTTTCCAAACAAATCCACGTACAGATTGACACCATAGGAGAATGAAGAAGTTAAAAGGCAAGTCCAGGATTTTTTGGACAAGGGATTAGTCAAGGAAATCTTGAGTCCATGTGTTGTTCCAACAGTACTCAGTCCGAAGAAAGACGGAGGCTGGAGGATGTGTACTGACTCAAGGGCGATAAACAAGATAACCATTAGGTATAGATTTCCATTACCGATGATGGATGATCTGATGGACTATTTAAGTGGAGCAAATTTTTTTTTCGAAGATTGATCTGAAGAGTGGATATCACCAGATTCGCATGAGAGAGGGTGACGAATGGAAAACAACATTCAAGATAAACGAGGGTTTGTATGAATGGATCGTTATGCCGTTTGGCTTAACAAATGTGCCAAGTACCTTCATGAGGTTGATGAACGAAGTCTTGAAGGAGTTCATCGGGAAATTTGTCATTATGTATTTGGATGACATATTGGTTTTCAGTAAAACAGTAGTGGAGCATCTGAAGCATTTGGCTACAGTGATGCAGAAATTGCATCAGGAGAAGTTGTTGATAAACATGAAGAAGTCCTCATTCATGAAGACAGAGCTCATTTATTTGGGGTTTATTATTTCTGCAAATGATTTGAGGATGGATCCAGATAAGGTGGAGGTAATCAAGAATTGGCCATCACCAAAGAACATATTTGAGGTGAGAAGTTTTCATGGGCTGGCTAGTTTCTACTCAAAATTCATCAGGAATTTTAATGGAATTAGTGCAACGATGATGGACACAGTGAATAAAAGACATAAATCTTTTCACTGGACTGAAGAGGCCGAGAAGAGATTCAATTTGTTGAAGAATAAGATCACAGAACAACCAGTTCTGGTGTTGCCGAATTTCTAGAAAACATTTCAAGTGAAATGTGATGCAAGCGGGTTTGCAATCGGGGTGGTCTTGAGTCAAGATGACAGGTCGATATCATACTTCAACGAGATGTTGAACGAGGCAAAATTGAAGTACTCCACTTATGACAAGGAGTTCTATGCTATCATATAGGCATTAAAGAAATGGATGCATTACTTAATCTCGAAGGAGTTTGTCTTGTACAGTGAAAATCATGCACTGCATTTTGCGACTCAACAGGAAAAGTTGAATCAGAAACATGTCAAATGGGTTGAGTATATGCAGAATTTCACATTTGTGATTAAATATATTTCTGGTAATACTAACAAAGTTGTTGATGCTTTGAGCAGAAAGTGTTTGTTGTTGCAGGAGTTCCGAGTCAAAACGTTGGTTTTTGATGATCTCAAGGACATGTACGCCGAAGATCAGGATTTCAAGGAAGAATATGAGGCAGCTGAGAATCCAGTTCTCAGAGACAGGAGTCAATGGATGGAGTACATGATCTAGGAAGGATTGTTATTTAAGGGAAATCAACTATGTATTCCAAAATGCTCCATGAGGGAGAACTTGCTGAAAGAGAAACACAGTGGAGGATTGGCAAGACATTTTGATCACGACAAGACGTTCGCAAAATTGAACGAGTCATATTTTTGGCCGGGAATGTCAAATGATGTCAAGAGATTCGTGGACAGATGTAGAATTTGCCATCATTTGAAGGGAAGGAAGCAAAATGCAGGTTTTTATCAACCATTTCCCATACCAGAGAGGTCGTGGGATGAAATCAACATGGATTTTGTGTTGGGGTTGCCAAGGACACAAAGAGGTTTTGATTCAATCTTTGTGGTGGTGGATATATTTTCCAAAATGACACACTTTATCCCATGTCAAAAAACCAGTGACGCGACTCACATCGCGAACCTGTTTTTCAAAGAAGCCATTCGACTTCATGGCTTACCAAGGAGTATAGTTTCAGATAGAGATACGAAGTTCATAGGGCATTTCTGGAGAACCTTATGGAAGAAGATGGGAGCTAACTTGTTATTTAGTTCAGCGTATCATCCACAGACAGATGGACAGACAGAAGTGGTAAACAAAAGTCTAGGAGATTTGCTGAGAAGCTTGGTGACAGAACACCACAGCCAGTGGGACAATGTATTACCATAGGCAGAGTTCTCTTATAACGACTTAGTGAACAGGAGCACAGGGAAAAGTCCATTTCAGGTTGTTTATGGCATACAGTCGAGAGGGATTTCTAAATTGAGGGATTCATAATAGAATACAACTAGGAGCGCTAGTGCAGAAGAATTCGCAAAGGCGATGAAGGAACTTCACAGCCAGGTGAAGCAGCGACTGCAAAGTTCAAGCCAGGAATATAAGTGCAGAGCAGATCAACATAGGAGATAACATCAGTTCAAGGTTAGTGATTTGTTTCTGGCACATTTGAGAAAGGAAAGGTTCCCGAGAGGAACATATAATAAGCTGAAAATGAAGAAAATCGAGCCATGTAGGGTCTTGAAAATTTTTGGGACAAATGCTTATGAGATTGAATTACCCGATGGGATCGGAATTTCTCCGATATTCAATGTCTCAGATTTATACCCATACAGAGCTGGGGAAATAGAGATTGGAAGTGATTAACAGTCAAAGGTTCAAATGCGAAAGCAAATGCTAGTTGCAGAGAAGCCGCAGATGGAGTGCATACTGGACAAAAGAATTGGCAAGAAGACCAGAAGGAAAGAATACTTTGAGTATCTGGTCAAGTGGAAGGACCATCCATTTGAAGATGCCAGCTGGGAGACTGAAGTAGACATACAGAAGCATGGACATATCGTGCAGGAGCTCATGGACAGGAGCCCATGAAAGTTTTCAAGCAAGGGAGTGTGATGCAGGAGCATCGCCCACGCCAAGTGAGCCAGCGTGGAAGGAAAGAGACAGTTGGACACACGCCAACACAAATTTTGAAATTTATCTTGGGATGGTTTCATGAACATAAATGTAACCATTTAATCAAGTGCACTTGTGTAATGTAATCGATACCTTGAGCCATACGCTCTCATCCTTAGTTGGTAGGAGGCATTTAAGATAGTTAATGCAGGTAGATAGAAATTAAATTCTAGATTAGACAGTTTGTAGAGCGGAAGAGGGAAATGGGATATAGACACCCTCATTGTGCATTTGTAACATTATGGAAGATTATGAGCAATTTTGTATGAAGAATACAGGAGAGAAGCAGAGAATTGTGTAAGAACACCCATGTACAGATATTTGGATTAATAGAAAGCTTTGATTCAAATCCATGGTTTGTGTTGCTCTATGTATATTGATGTTATGCTCATGAATGTTTGCTTCCTATTATACATTTGCTTTGATATGTTGTGTATATGATTTCATGTTCTAAGTGAAGTATGAAAGAAAGAAGGAATGAGTTTCAATTGTTTCTCTATACGAACAAGAATTCTTGCAAGGAGTGCAGTTGAAGTTGTCCGCAAGGAGTGCGTTGATGAAGGGCTCAGGTAGTTTAACTCTTGTTCTCGTTCACCCAGAGTGCATTTGGGCACAGGAGCCATGCAAGGAGTGCGCAGGCCGAGTGAGGTCTCAGAGTTGTGAACCTGAGAAAAAATATCGAAAGACTGCTACTGCAGGTGTGCGCGGAGTTGAAAGGTTCTCAGATATTTGAAGGTATCTGAAGGTTGTCGTAAGGAGTGCATGCAAGGACCCTCTTTGAGGCTCAAATTTGTGAGAAACTCTGGAGGAGTACGGCTTTTGAGAACATGGAGGGACATTAGAAGTTTGTAGTTCGAGCACATAAGTCCAAGGAGGAGTCCTTGGTTCACTTCATGAGATCATCAAAGGAGAGAAATCGACAGTCAGAAATCTGTAGGGAGGATTGGTTAAATTCCGCCAGCCGTTAGATCTGCTAGAGGAGAAGGGAGGTTATGGTTTCATCAAGAGTCCAAGCTTAGGAGATTGGGGACCGCCGAATCTGCACATAGATACACGTCAACCGTCCGATTGGACAGGAGTTGCACAGGATTTAAATCCTCGTGAGCAGAGGGAAAACCCCGAGAAGGCATCGGGAAATTGGTCATCAGGGTTCATACCAGTGAAGTGGTTAGACTTTGCGTTTGGGAAAAGTCTGAGGTTCAATCTAAACCGTCCATCATTTGGGACGCGTGTCAGAAGATCTGACGAAGTCGGGGGTCGGCGTATCGGAGGTCCAGAGGACAGGATACTCTTACAACTTGGAATCGTGAATTTCGATTCTCCGAAGAAGAGGGGAGCTCGGTGTGGGACCCTGTTGACGTCATCTCGTCAGAATGGGGCATCGGGATTTTGAGGTCACAGAGACCCTGAGATCAAATCAGGGCCATTCATCTCTAGAGAACGCATGGCGACAACCGAGGCTATTGGGGGAAATCCTGACAGGGAAGCCAAATCGGCATATCGGGATTTGGCGTTTCGCGAATCCTGAAGATAAGGCAACCGGAGCATTTGAAATCGTGAATCGCAAAATAGCAAGGAGCGACGAGGACCGTCCATCCTTGAGGACGCGTTGTCGAGATCGAAACCTTCAAGGACTTCCCCGAAAGGAAAAGTCAATTGTCGGGAAATTGAGAGTCGGGAAATCGGGGATTCCGTGGACAAAAGGTTTAGTGCATTTCGACTTTCGAAACCCCGAATCTCGATAAAAGGTATGACCGCGGTCATATAAAGGCCGGTCACATGACTAGTGCATAGCCAGGAGGGGCTAAAGCACAAAGGGAGTATATCATGAAAACGGAGATCTGGAAATTAGGAACCAAAGGGTTGTGACATCGAGGATTGGAAAACCCTGAAACCCGATTGTTATTTTCCATTGAGAACGGAGAAGCGCTTAGGCCTAAGGACTGAATGAGCCAGAACAGACCTGTGGGCCAATCTTAATAAGGATTCCAGGGGAGAATCAAAGGAGCCACTTCGGCTCGAGGGCAATTTAGAACGATCCTTAAGACCGGGAGGTCAACACAGAGGTCTCTGTCGAGGCAGAGGGTGTAGTCTGCGTCATAAGCATAGGCCCTCCAATTTTAAAACTTTCAGCTTGGTAGCCTCCAATGTCCTTATCTTTCTCATTTGCAAGTCGCTTAACTCATAACTCTATGGCATCTAAAGAAAAAACTTCATCCTCTATAGGGGGAATAGGAATGGTGTCCATGGTATTAGGGAACTCATAAAGAATTTTAAGGTAGGAATTCCAATCCATTAAGGGAATCATATTATTTTCTTTAGTATTGTGGTTTAGAATTTGGCTTCAGAACTTCTTAGGATCCAACTTAAATAGGCGTGAAAGTTGCTCTTGCCTTTTATAGATATAGTACCATTTTTTGTTTTTAATTAGGGATTTGTACTTATTGATCTTATTGAGTTCTAAGGACTCATTAGAAGCATCCCTAATGGTTTTCCTAACAATTTTATATTCTTTATCATACCAAGGGTTGGTCGTTCTATTTTTATTTTTACAAGACACATTCAAAGAGAATTTGTTAATAGAAGTGGAAATGGTAGTTGTAAAATTATGATAGAGTTCTTCAATGTTATCCTTAAGTTAGAAGATTTAATTTACTATTTAAATCCTTTAATAAATGGTAAACTTTACTTTTTTCAAAGCCCAATTTCCTTTGATTATTAGAATTTTCTTCAATGCTGATCTTGTCTATGGAAAAGTTTAAAGTTAGATTTAAAGGTTTATGATCACAGTCATATTCATGGCCATTTAAAAGGTCAAAAGTTGCTAATTTCTTTTGGTCATTTAAATAATTTAAATATTAAAAGTTTAATTTTTTGTTTTTGTTTGCTAGTTTGTCAGTGACCTGGGAGACTAGCGTTTGGTTGAGAAACCCTGACTCAAGGGCATCTAAGCCTTCAAAATCACCCGAGGATCGCACCCTGCGTGAACCACACCAACCCTTAACATGGTTGGATTTTTTGTCCCCACCAACCCTTAACATGGCTGGATTTTTTGTCCCCACAGGTTTGGAACCGATGACTTTAACATCATGAAGTGCCTTAATAGCCATCATCAACTATCCTACACCTAGAGGATTATTTAAAGTTTAATTTTAAAAATATCAAATGTTTCTATTTATTTGAAATTTTATATTTCTCTTTCTAAAATATTAAATTT
>ML802593.1:285044-307236 GCA_009831015.1 Picea engelmannii | reverse complement strand
GTTATTGTCTTATGCATGTTTTTTTGGTAGGTTGGAATCCAATATGTAAATAGATCAATCCCATATGAAGTTGGTACAATACATGGGACACAAAAAGTGCATTAAGTTAAAATAGAACGCAATCAAAATGTGTTTTCATTTGATAGAAGAAATTAATCTTGTTTTTGTTTAGTTTGCATAGAGGAAAGATAATCCATAGAGATTTGAAAAATGAAAATGTAGAATATGTTAAAGCTTGGAGACATACCAAACTTAATATAAAAGGAAAAATGCCACTTGCAAGCTTAGAGGAGGTGGAATCAAATGAAACTATAGTGTCAGTTGATGGCCATAGAGTTTCTAATCTTGTTACATAAGGTAATTTTTATGTTTCAATTGTTTGAAAATATATAAATGTTAAATATTTAAACAACTTGTAGATGTACCTGTAAGTTGGATATATAAAATTTGATGAGTTTAATGGCACATGCATGCGTGACAATCTAACACGAACTACTTGTTGGAACATATCAAATTATTTGCAAGAGATGTCTTAGCCATGATTGCACCTGTAGAAAACACTGAAAACATGAAATATTATTTGATACGATGCATAGAACAAAATATGAGGTTATTATAAGATTTTGATGATAAAGGATTTATATATGAAATATGATCCATCGTATTGAAAGTATATTTTTTTCAAGAAACCCATCAAACCGATAGTCATGTTCACTTTCAAGACTATCAATAGGATGTCATAAGTTGTCAATATAGTCATTTGGTATGTGCAACGTTCATAAAGTTAATAGAAGTTCAATCAAGAAAAAAAAAAAAAGTTAGTAAATGGAAAATGTCCAAAGACAATCATGAACGAATAATTGAAGATGACATGCCATTACGATTTCTTTAAACAAGTGACATTCCTTCTAAATATTTTTATTTTTCATTGAAATTACACGTATTTATGAATATCTAGGATTCTGGAATCATTTGGTTTAGTTTACTTTCATGGTCCATTCAAATAAGGAACTATATTTTTGATGAATTATAAAGTTTACCGAGCCTTATTTACAATTTTGTTTATAAACTAGATCTAAATTGGTCAATTCAAAATTATTAAATATTTGGGTCCCCTATGTCCTCCAGACCACTTGAGGGATGAGATAACATGCTCTGGATTTTCTAGTCATGCCCCAAATTTGATATTGTTTGGTTTTTGATACCATTTTCATTCGAGTAAGGTGAGTTTTAATGAAATGTTTGTCATGTACTTCTTTATTTAAAAATACAATTTTGCACATATATAACTGGATCTCAATTATAATTTATGTCTGGGTTTAAAAGGTTTTATATAGTTTCATATAAAGGGTCTCATATCCCACTCAATTGTAAACTTGTACATATAAGTTTAATGAATATTTATCCAAAAATGAAGGATAACCATTATGGCATAAAACACCTTGTCATATGTGGAATATTTCCTCTTGGTCTCATCCAACTTCTCACTGAAATACACAACAGGTCTATTGTCCTGGCACAAGATTGCTCCAATTGCAACTCCACTTATGTCACATCTCACCTGGAATGTCTTTTCAAAGTTCGACAAGACCAGAATTGGTCGTTCTATTATTTTCTCCTTCGGTATATTGAAGCTCTTTTCAACCTCCTATGTCCATTTAAAAGACTTGTGTTTCTTCTTCACCTTATCCATAATTGATGCACAAATTCCACTGAAGTCTATAATGAACTTCCTATAGAAGCTCACTAATCCATGGAGGCTTCTTGCCTCGAACATACTCCTTGGTGACGACCATTCTTTGATTGCTTTCACCTTCTCTCAATCCATCTTCAGTTCGTTTGAAGGGATCACAAAACCCAAGTAAATGAGTTAGGTCTTCATAAAAAATGACTCTTTAGATTTATCAACATCTTCTCCTGCTGTAGTCTCCTCATCACTAATGTTAGGTTCCTCAAATGCTCCTATTTAGTCCTTTTAAAGATCAGTATATCATCTAGATATACAACCACAAACTTGCCAATAATGTCTTTCAGTATTTCATTCATCAGTCTCATAAAAGTACTCGGGGCATTTGTTAAACCAAATGGAATAACAAGCCACTCATACAAACATTCATTTGTCTTAAAGGTTGTTTTCCACTCATCACCTTCTCTCATTATGATCTGGTGATATCCACATTTCAAATCTATTTTGGAAAATAAATTTTCTCCAATTAAGCAATCCATTAAATCATCCATTCTAGGTAAAGGAAATCTATACATGATGGTGATCTTGTTAATGGATCTTGAGTATGTACACATTCTCCATCCTCCATCCTTCTTTGGACTCAATACATTTGGTACTACACATTAACTCAATCTCTCTCTGACCAAACCCTTGTCTAATAATTCCCGGACTTGGTTCTTCACTTCCTCGTTCTCTCTAGGTGTCAATCTATATGCTTCTTTGTTTTGTAGACTTGCTCCTGGTATTAAGTCAATATGGTGACTGATACTTCTAATGGGTGGAAATGAGTTAGTCATCTCATCCACTATTATTTCAGAAAAATTATCCAACAATTCCTGAACCTCTTCAGGCAAACCTTCCATTGAAGTACTTGTAAGGATAACCCTAGGCTTCCTTACCACTACAAACTGCATCTCCTGTTCTTCCTTGACTTCCTTCAGGAGTTCTTTCCCACTCATGAGAAGTATGCTTGTGTTGGCCTCCTCTTTCACTCTCTTCTCCTCTATTGGCAGCAACATGTGTCTCCTACCATTCTTCTCTAATGTGTATGTATTTTTTCTCCCATCGTGAATGACATTCCAGTCAAACTTCCATGGTCTTCGCAACAGAATATGACATACATCCATGGGAATTACATCACGCAGAATTTCATCTATATATCCTACTATCTTAAATTAAACCAAGCATTGTTTAATAACCATTACCTAGTGTCCTTTCTACAACCATGATACTTTGTATGGCTTCGGGTGTGCAGTTGTCTCCATCTCTAATTTCTCCACCATATTCATGGATACTAAGTTGCCAGTGATCCCAGTGTCGATTATCACTTGCATACTCTTTCTTTAGTCTTGCAAGCTGTTTTGAAGAGACTGTTTCTCTGCACCGACCTTTCAATTTCTGCCTCTGGTTTTAGGAGAACTTTCCTCAACATTAGGGATATTCCATCCTCTACTCCTTTTTCCTCAACATATATTATTTTTTCTTCTGAGATGTGAGCTTCACCTCCTCCTTCTTTATTTTTCTCAAGACACTCCCAAGACATGTGTCTTGTCTTTCCACAGGCATAACATCTTATGTCTCCTCCTCCTCTTCTTCCTCTTCCTCTAGAAGAATTTCTTCCACCACCCTATCTCTCTCGGGAACTTCCTCCTCTTTCCGAGTGACTGTGTGGTTTCTTAGCCTCATCCTTAGACTGTTGTGTTTTGTCATGGGTAAATCCCTTTCTTTTTCTTGGGATTGAGCTTTTACCTCTTCCTTGTTGGCTTTGTTTCCTGGCCAACTTTTCCTCTGCTTTCAGCACAAACTACTAAGCATCCTCCACTGTCCCTACTGACATCATACTGAGATCATCCTGGATTTCATATCTCAGGCCATTCATATACCTAGAAAAAATTTCTTCATCTCTCTCTCTTTGCCTACTTTTGATGTTTAGCCTATAGAACTCCTCTCTATACTCATTAACTATCATCCCTTTATGTCTCAGGATCTACATTTTCCTAAACAGATTTATCTGATAATCCTTGGGCATGAAATTACCCTTCAACTTGGCTACCATTTTGTCCCAACTCTTTATATTTTTTTTTCCTTTGCTTCTCCTTTTGCCCTACAGTTCATCCCACTACAGTTTTGCATGTCCTTTTAGCCTGGCGATAACCTGTTTCACCTTTCTCTCTTCATCGACATCTTCATATTCGAAATTCTTGTCCATGGACCTTATCCAATCCAACATCCCCTTAGCATCTAAATTTCCTTCATACATTGGAACCTCTATCTTGGCTCTACCTCCCAATCTAGCAACTGCTCTCAGCAAGCGTTCCTCAGCAACGTCCTCTCCTGTAGCTTCTTCGACGACATTCTCACCCACTGCCTCTTCTCTCTCTACATCGTTGATGTCTCCAACATCAGGTGCTTGTCTCTGCGCTACCTCCATTGCCTCTAATATTGCATGAAGTTCTTGCATCTCCCTTTCTACAGCTCGATTGGCTAAAGGTTTCTCTCCTCATCTTCTTGGTGGCATTATGTTGACTCTCTGTCGCACACAGAGTACAAATTTGAGTTCTCTTGTCTCTTCTCCTTTTCCTGTTGTCTACAAGAAAAAATTCAACCTCTGATACCCCTTGATGGTATCATGTTATCTCCTTCTCTTCTTCCCGTTGTCTACAGACATAAACTCTCTCTGATACCACTTGATGCAGTCCCCTCTTCTCTCGTAATGGCTGCGTGACCTCCAGGTCTAGGATCGATCAAGAAACTGGGTCTGATTGACTCTTTAGGTCCCTGCTAGAGCCCAAACCCACTTACACAAGTCCTTTCCCCGAATGCATAGGTCGTATGAGACCCGCAACTTCTCTCCCGAGCGTTGTTTGAAATTCAACACCAAATGGGTGCTAGCTTCTTTCTCTTAAGCCCTTCCACCTTTATGACCACTGGTGGTGACCATGCGCTTGAATGAAAGGCACGTCATGATTTCGCGTTTCACTACTTTGGGAGCGCTGCTACCTCCGTTCGCCCGATGGCCGAAATCACGATGACAAGAGATCTATGGTCCAGATCTTCCCTTGATCGATAGTTGTGATCAAATCGGTGTTTTTCATTTCACGACTTCAGAGTTTCCTTGCCTTCGTTCTCCCGATAGCCGAAATAGCGATGACTCTGGATCGACGGTCCAGATCTCTCATCAAATCTGATGGTCATGATGATTTCGGGACTTCACATTTCATGAATTCGAAAGACTTATCACCTCCGATCCTCCAATCCCCGAAATGTCGATACTTCACATTGGACAATCAATGGTCCAGATCTCTCCTGGATCCAATGGATTAGTTCAAGTCATGGATTCAGGCTTCGCGAGTTCTTAGTGCTCCACCCTTTGAATTCTCCTCAATGTGAGTTAGTGAAATGTTGTTCATTCGCCATGTGTCCCCCTTTATGGACGGTTCTGATTTTCTAGCTTTCAGATCAAATGGTTGAGATAGTTTCCCCTTGACGCTTACGGTAGCTTCCGAACTAGAAGATTTTTATTTTGGATGTTCAAAGGTCCCAAATATTTTCTCCTTCAACGAGTCTGATTCATAGATCTCTTTAACACTATGAAAATTGTTACTCCTCCTGAGCTTGGTCTCGTGAAGACTTCGATTTCCCATGCACTCCTTGCGTTTCAGGGATTTCGATAACTCAGATCCTCAGGATTTCTCGAAGAGAAATTCCTCTCACCCTCATGGAGTTCTCCTTTACTGGTTCTTCGACTTCTTGCAAAGCCTCTTCGACACTTAGTCGAGTCTCATATCTATGCACTCCTTGCACCAGATCTTTACACAAGGTTTTGGATTCTTGGGGATGGTTGTGCACTCATTGCACCAGTCTCTTTGCACTCCTTGTAAAGGGAAAGTTTTGTGTTATCTCTTTTGAAATTTAGAACCGAAACAGATTCTATCAACGCACTCCTTGCATTCTGTGTGCACAGGTTGCACTACTTCAACAGAAGAGAAACAATTGAAACTTATCCTAACACTCACAGTTCCATCTATTCATAACGAGATTCATTCATTCACTCATGAAAACACGATACAGAGAATTTCAAAACAATGTCCACACACTACGTTGGATCAAATTTCATCTGTTCTATTCATAATTGAAAATGACTACAACTGAAATAAAAAAAACAACAACTAAAAAATCCCATTTCCTGCTAACTTGCAGATAACATCTACCTTGCAACCAGCCTCATTTGGGCATACAAATCCTCTATATATGTAGTGTCACCTTTTTGCTTACCCAGAGCTTGTAACTCACTACGTAACAAGCTGTACACACTTTTTAATAACAAACATAGTCCATTATATAATCCACATGAATCTAACAATTAAACCCATTTAAGTTCCAGAGTAAAACATGTTATTTACTACTATAACTAAACAATCCATAGCATTCCATATTAATTCATATACACAGCGGAAATCATGATAACATATATAGAAGAGACATGATAAAATGTGATAAAACATAGTTAGATACTTATCTTGTGACAGTGGTGAATTCCACCAACCAAATGCAGGCCTTCCACGAACCTCCCAGCCTTAGACCACACTGCTCATCAGCTCAGTAGTGGGTCACCTCCGAGATGGGACTAAGCTCCACCCCAAGGCAAGGAATCTAGGCTCTGGCTGAGGTTATAGGAAAAATAGTCAAACACAACCACAAGGACGAAATGCTCTCCCAAGAATCTCCCACGCTCATTGCCCATAGACCCTCATTCCCCACATGCCTATTCCACCCTAGGAGAATGCACCTTCTTTGTCACCTGGACAGTCCTTCGGCTACCAATCTCCCTTACCTTGGGTTACAGGAACAGACCGGACCGGAAGTCTCTGGGCTCTATGGCAGCTACAGGGTTCCTTCCAGGAGTTCTCTCCTTCCTCTGTGCACTCTCTCACATGGAGGAGTTTCTCACAGGCCAACAAGCCTCACGTAGTCCAGTACTGCACAGCCACAACAAACCACAGGGAAAACAGACACAGGCTTCCCCAAACAGGTTCAGCAGTCACAGGATGATCTCACGGTGTTGATTTTGGGTACGCGTGACAACAATCCACACAGGGAATTACACAGACTCCCTGGTTCAGAATGGGTAAAGAGTGAACTGGCTTTTCAGACGAACACAATCTTCTTAGCTTTCAGAATAGAGGGTGTACATAGATTTTGCAGAACAAACACTGACTTTCTTTCCCCGTATCAGAATTACACCAGGAACTCTTACAGACTGGCTCGCACGGATCATGCTCAGGACAGTCGGGTTGAATGGATGAGAGAGCCCCCCTCACGACTTACCTCGTCTATTTTATTTTCATGTGTCAGGGTGGACACTTGTCACCCTTGGAACTGCATGCGTTCCATCCGCATGCCTCCCTTTTACACGCTTTTCCCTTTGCCAGGAACTTAGGATAACATAATATGCACATGGCTTTTTCTTTTGGAAATAATATTAAAATATTATTCCTAGGCTTAAGCCCCCTAGGCTCAACACTTAGCCCCTTTCCCACCTTCCAGCCCCTAATTCCTTGCCCACTTTGTGGACGCTTAGTCCCCCTTCACTCATTCATCGTGGTTGGTCTGCACCTGGCGGTGTTTCTATTTTATTAATTATTCTGCATACATACAAGTACATCAGCAGGCTCCTGGCCTTCAACACTTAGGCTCCCTGGCCTAACCAACACATAAGCCTACTATCTTATACAAAACATGGCTCACTAGCCTATAGAACATATTTACAATTCATTTCATATATCATGATTTGCAACGGGGCTCGGCCTTGGGAACACTACAATTCTCCTCCCCTTATTTTTGCACTGTCCTCAGTGCAACTTCACATAGCATCTGCAAGCTTTTCAAAATTTTCAAAAAGATGCAGGTACTCTGCCCGCATAACTTCTTCATGCTCCCATGTCGCGTCCTCAGGACCGTACCAAGTCCACTGGACCTTTACAATCTCTATAGCTCAATTTCAGAGTTGTTTTCTTTTCCTGTCTAATATGCGTACAGGATGCACTTGCAGGAGACCTTCTGGTTCCACCTGAATCACATTCCAATCGATAACATGATTAGCATCAGGTGCATATTTCTTAAGCAGTGAAACATGAAATACATTATGTACAATCATAGATGTAGGTAATGCAAGCATGTATGCAACCGACCCAATCCTTTCCAGGATCTCAAATGGCCCACAAAATCTTACTGCCAATTTGGCGTTGCTTCCCAATTTCAGGGAACTCCTGTTAGTTTTCACTTTCAGGAAAACATGGTCACCCATTTTGAATTCTTTATGGGTTTTGTTACTATCAGCGTAACTTTTCTACCTGTCCTTGGAAGCTTTCAGATTCTGTTTGATTTTTATCATTTGATCTTCCATCTCTTTGAGTAGTTCAGATCCAACTACTACTCTGTCAGCTGGATTATCCCAGCTCACTGGAGTGTTGCACTTTCTTCCATAAAGCGCTTCGAATGGGCTCATATTCAATGATGCATGGTACCCATTATTGTAGGCGAATTCTACCAAATGCAGGTAGTCTTCCCACCTTGATGGTTTATCCATCACATACATTCTTAGCATGTCTTCAATTACTCTGTTTACTCTCTTTGTCTGTCCATCAGACTCAGGATGATATGTTGTACTAAAGTTTAGATTCGTTCTGAATCCTTTGAACAGTCCTTTCCAGAAATTCGAAGTGAATTTCGGGTCCCTATCAGACACAATTGTCTTAGGAATTCCATGCAAGCGTGCAACTTCTTTTAAAAATATATCAGCAACATCTGTTACTCTGTGGGTGGTTTTCAGTGGAATAAAATGGGCATCTTTAGTAAGCTTGTCCACCACCACCATGATTGAATCATGCTGCTTGCTTGTTCTGGGCAATCCTGTGATAAAATCCATTGTTACCACGTCCCATTTCCACTCAGGGATAGGTAAAGGCTGCAACAACCCTGTTGGGTGCCTATGCTCAGCCTTAACCTTCTGGCACTCCATACATCTGGTGATGTATTCAGCCATTTCTTTCTTCATACCTGGCCAAAAATAATGGCCTTTGACTGCTTCCATGGTCTTCTGATATCCAAGATGTCCATCATAAGCCATGTTATGCATTTCCTTTAGAATTGCCAACTTCAATTCTCGGACATTGGGTACATATACTCTGTTTTTATACAGAAGTAAACCATCAGTTCCCAAGGTGTAAATTTCCTTGGTTTGTGGTCTCTCACGCTACTGTAGCTTTGCTACTAGACCTCTGTACTGCAAATCAACATTTGCAGCTTCTAAAATTCTGTCTTTCATCTCAGTTCTATACATGCTAATGGTTGTAGCATGTAATTCGTGCACTTTTCTGCTGAGTGCATCATCCACCTTATTTTCTTTCCCCTTGATATGCTTGATATCAAATTCATATTCGCACAAAAACTCCAGCCATCTAATTTGCCTGGAATTTAAGGTCGGCTGATCAAATAAATATTTTAGACCGTTATGGTCTGTTCTCAACTCGAATCTCTTGCCCATGAGGTAATGTCTCAATTTCCTCAGGGCGTGGACGATTGCTGCCAACTCTAAATCATGAGTGGAATAATTCTTCTCGTGCTCCTTCAACTTTCGGGACTCATAACAAAATACAAATCCTTCTTGGCTGAGAACTCCTCCCAGCCCCTCCTTACATGCATATGTGCACACTATGTAATCCTTGTTTGGATTTGCAATCCTCAGGATTGGAGCACTAGTTAGCAACTGCTTCAATCGCTGGAAGCTGCTCTCACATTCTTCAGTCCACTGAAACTTCTTCTCCTTCCTTTGCAAGGAAGTGATAGCATGAGCTATCCTTGAGAATCCGGCTATGAACCTCCTATAATAGCCTGCTAGACCCATAAAAAATCTAACTTCTGCCACATTCCTTGGTCCTGGCCATTCTCGAATGGCCTCTACCTTTTCAGGATCCACAACGATCCCTTTTTTGGATATAATGTGTCCCAAGTAATGGATCTGCCTTTGGTAAAATGAGCACTTGCTCAGTTTTGCGTACAGCTGGTGTTCTCTCAACACCTGCAGCACCATTCTCCAGTGTTGTTCATATTCTTCCTCTGTCTTGGAATACACCAAGATATCGTCTAGGAAGACTATGACAAACTTTTCCAAATAATTTCTAAACACACTGTTCATTAAGCACATGAAGACAGCAGGCGCGCTGGACAATCCAAATGGCACCACTGTAAACTCATAATGACAGTACCTTGTTCTAAAGGTGGTCTTGCTGATGTCTTCATCCTTTATCCTCACTTGGTGATATCTAGATCGGAGATATTTTTTCAAAAATATTTTCGCATCCTTCAACTGATTGAAAAGATTATCAATCCTTGGCAGAGGATATTTGTTCTTGACAATGACCTTATTTAACTGTCGAAAATCAATGCACAGCCTCAATGTCCCATCTTTCTTCTTCACGAATAGGACTGGGGCTCCCCACAGTGACACGCTGGGATGAATGTAACCTTTCTTTAGTAGATCTTCGAGCTGCAATTGCAACTCTTTCAGCTTTGGTGTACTCATTCTATAAGGAGCCTTTGAAACTGGGGCTGCTCCAGGCATCATATTTATAGAAAAATCGATGTCCCTCTTCGGAGGTAGTCCAGGCACCTCCTGAAATACATCCTTAAATTCTTTGAGTACCTTGTGGTCTTCCAAATTCGAGACCTCATCTTGGAATACTTCTTCCACCCGGGCTGCAAATAATTGACAGCCTTTCCGGTAATATTTCTTCAGCTACATGGCTGAGATTTCTCTAACAGCCATGGCTCTGGGGATTCCTTGGACTGTTACCTGATTTCCCTCTTCGTCCAAACATGTGAACCTCTTATTATGGAAATCCAGAAGGGCATGGTGTTGGTCCAACCAGTTCATCCCAATTAAGCAATCATATGAGCCTAAAGGCATAATGTTCAATTCAGCCTTAGTGCTCATTCCTTTCATGTCCACTGAATAGGAATTAACCAATTCAGTGACCTTCCTCTTGGTCCCTGTGGCTAACTGCACTAACCAATACTTCTCATTTTTCTTCTCATTAGATGCAAAATTTCCACCACTCTAGGATCTACACAACTATGGCTAGCCCCTGAATCAATTAAAATAACAAGTGGTCGATTGTTGATCATACCTTCCACTTCAATCATGTGTGATTGAAATTATTCTTGCTTATTGTCCAGGGCTGCGTAGATCCTCGGCATTCTGTTGCCCATGTCTTCCACTGTTTCATCTTGCTGAACAGTATAGACAGTTCTCACTTTGTATTTTCTGTGGGGGCAGTCTCTGTACCTATGATTCCCTTTACAGCCCCAACACTCCATAGGTGGAGGCCTTGGCATCTGCTCACTCCCTTCAACTTTCCTGGGCTCTTTAAAATATGTCTGTCCCCAAGGACTGTTTTTGAAAAAGGAAGGCTTGTTTCCCTTCTGTCTCTGTTCTTTCTTAAACCTCTTCCGGTCATCCCAAGCCTTCCGAAAGGTAGGCTTTTCTCTTTGCTGTTCATATAGGCATTTCGCCCTTATTATGGTTTCTTCCATGGTCTTAGGATCATCATATTGAATCTTGTCACCAATGGAAGGTGGCATTCCACTCAGATACCTCTGAATTTTGACAGCCTCATCCTTGATGAATGGAACATACTTCAGTAGTTCCAGAAAATTCCATTCATACTCATCAATGGTCATGTTGCCTAGCTTGAGTTCGAAGAACTCCTTCATCTTTCTGTCATAGTATCTTTTAGTCAGGTATTTCTTCTCGAAATACCTCTTAAACTCCTTCCACGTGACCTCTTTCTCTCTAATGTGCTGCACCTGCACAAACTGATCCCACCACATGGATGCTTTTCCTTTCAACTAGTACATTGCAATTCTTCCTTCTGTACAGGCAGAATAATTCTACAGTTGGAAGTACTTCTTCATGCCAAGCAACCATGTCTCGGCATCTTCCTCCTTCTTATGCTCTCCATCAAATGTTGGAGGTTTAATTTTGTTCATCTCCTCTTTCAACTCCTCCTTTCCATATTTTTGATGTTTTCTGGTAGGGGACGGGCTTGAACTACTGTGTGTCTTCATGTTAGAATGTTTTTGGGAGAGACTGAGATGTCGGCTACCACTCCTTGACCTACTTCTTCTCCCATGGTTTCTGCGACTCTCCATCGTACTTGAGTCTCTTCCCTTCTCGAGTTTCTTCTCTATTCTTTCCTGGCTCTTCAAAAATTTTAAGTTTAATTCGCCCTGTCGATCCTTGACTTTCATGAGCTTTCGGCTATCATCTCGGCGAGCCTTAGCCTCTCTTTGCAATCCTTCAATTATTTTCATCATTTGTCCTTCCTTATCCATCTCCTTTCCATGCCCATTAGAGTTCGATCCTTTGACTCCTAGGATAACATCCCTTCCTTCCCGTTCATCTTCCATTTCAGGGGTAATTTGCACTCTTCCGCACTCCATACTCGGCGTTGATTAATTGGAGTTCTGGCCTTCGTTGAACTCTGCACACGCACTGTGCAATTAAATTAGAATTTGTCAGGCCATTAAACTTTCACGAACAATCCACAATATTTATAAGCCAATTCGAACAAAATAAAAGACATTTTGGTTTAAATAAGTTTCTTGAACTGGAAGTATTATGTATCTCTTCCATTTCTTTTCATTTTGTGGCAATTTCCCAACAGTTTTGGCACTCGTCAGTCTTTTGCAATATAATGCACAGACGAATCTAATTTTTTCAAGCCTTCATTTCTTGACAATTCCTCATCTTTCATGACAATCGATTTTGAGAAAGTGTTTCAATTTCACGAATTTTCTGAGCTCTGTTCAGCTCTGTATTTTTTAGATGTTTGAAACTTCAGTTTTCGGTATTTCGGGACTTTCGGGACCTTGAGTTTCGGGGTTTCGGTACTAGAGAAATCCTGTTTCACTCTCCTTCCCCACCCCCGACTTCCGAAATTCCGATTTACCTTATTCTACGGGTCTACAGCATAGCTGTCGCCCTCAACCGTAGTGGTACGTGGTGTGTTTCGGAGGATCCTTGTCACCTTCGGTCACATCATTGGGGTCCCACCACTCTCGCCTGTCTTCACACACGCTGACACGTGGTTCTCTTCCGGTGTCTACGGGGTACATCTCCCAGATTGATACTTCAGGTGTCGGGGTTTCGTGATCCTTGACGACATGAGTTCCTATCCTCACGAACTCTCGATCTCCGATTTGCCGATGCAACTTTTGCCTTAGTCCTCTCACGGCTATGCCTAGGTCCATGTGACCGCCTCCTATAATACCGCAACCTTATATCCTTATCGGGGTTTTCTCCTATCGCGATTTCGGCACCCGCGATGTCGGACAACTAGCTTTACCGACTCCCAAACCCCGATATGTCATTTCTCCGATACACTCACGTGATTGACTATTCAATTGTCCCTCACTCCATCGGCATTTCGGAGTTCGCAATATCGCAAATCCTAAATGCATAAATTTTTGGGACTTCTCGCCGTGAAAACCGGATACGGCATGCCACCTGTCCACCTCTCGGATCCTTTGGCCCCCACACAGTTCCTTTGTCCGTCGGGATATCGTGTTTCGCAATTTCGCAATTCCTTTTGTAGTGATGTCAAAATTTCCAACACCTAATCCCCGATATGAAATTCCATGCGTAAATCCAATAGTTAGATCTTTCTCACATTGAACGGTCTTTACAGACCCTGAGATTCCCCGAAGGAATCTCGTCCGTTCATCGGGACTTAGTCACATGCTAAAGTCTCGACAGTATGGTCATAATTTATCATGACGAAAGTCTGAGTTCTTGTCATCGGAACTTCCGAATCTCCGATCCTCAAAACGGGTAGTCTCAAAACACGTGGCCATCTCAAATTGGACGGTCCACGACTGTTCTGGGGTTTCCATCATGGAAATTCCCAATCCCTTGTTACCAGGACTCCCGATATCGTGATTCCCAATTTCCAAAATGGAAAATCTCACGACACGTGTCCTCCATCTTTCAGACGGTCTAGATCTATTTCTGGCTTTCACCTTTAATCACTGAGGTTTTAACCTTCAGACACCTCCCAACAGATCCAACGACTGTCGGGTTTTCTGGCCCAGATCTGACGGTTCAGACGGTTTCTAACTAATTTGGGATTTCGTGTATCACGATTTCCACACTCCTGTGCCATTTCCAAAGGAATTTTAATCCTTACGCACATTTTTCCAGATCCGACGGTCACGAGGTCTTTCCTTCCCTCCCGAATAGATCCTAAGGTTCTAACACCATTGGTGTAGAGACCTGTCTCACCGTGGCCATAGACCACACCGGCTGCAGTTTCACTGCACCGCTAAACCTCCTAAGCTTAAAATCTCGTCAAGTATCTCCTTGACACTTCGGAGCAAACCAGGGTCCGAAATTGGACACTCCAGACCCAATTTCCCTTCACATTCTCGGTCCAACGACCGCTCCACTGGCCCATCTAGGCTCAGCGTCAAAACCTTCGCTCTGATACCAATTTGTAGTGTCACCTTCTTGCTTACCCAGAGCTTGTAACGCACTACGTAACAAGATGTACACACTTTTTAATAATGAACATAGTCCAGTATATAATCCACATGCATCTAACAATTAAACACATTTAAGTTCCAGAGTAAAACATGTTATTTACTACTATAACTAAACAATCCATAGCATTCCATATTAATTCGTATACAAAGCGGAAATCATGATAACATATATAGAAGAGACATGATAAAATGTGATAAAACATAGTTAGATACTTATCTTCTGACAGTGGTGAATTACACCAACCAAATGCAGGCCTTCCACAAACCTCCCAGCCTTAGACCACACTGCTCATCAGCTCAGCAGTGGGTCACCCCCGAGTTGGGACCAAGCTCCACCCCAAGGCAAGGAATCTAGGCTCCGACTGAGGTTATAGGGAAAACAGTCACACACAACCACAAGGACAGAATGCTCTCCCAGGAATTTCCCACGCTCACTGCCCACAAACCCTCATTCCCCACATGCCTATTCCACCCCAGGAGAATGCACCTTCTCTGTCACCTGGACAGTCCTTCGGCTGCCAATCTCCCTTGCCTTGGGTTACAGGAACAGACCGGACCGGAAGTCTCTGGGCTCTATGGTAGCTACAGGGTTCCTTCCAGGAGTTCTCTCCTTCCTCTACGCACTCTCTCACCTGGAGGAGTCACTCACAGGCCAACAAGCCTCACGCAGTCCAGTACTGCACAACCACAACAAACCATGGGCAAAACAGACACAGGCTTCCCCAAACCGGTTCAACAGTCACAGGATGATCTCACGGTGTTGATTCTGGGTACGCGTGACAACAGTCCCTGGTTCAGAACGGGTAAAGAGTGAACTGGATTTTTAGACGAACACAATATTCTCGGCTCTCAGAACAGAGGGTGTACATGGATTTTGCAGAACAAACACCGGCTTTCTTTCCCCGTATCAGAATTACACCAGGAACTCTTACAGACTGGCTCGCATGGATCATGCTCAGGACAGTCGGGTCAAATGGATGAGAGAGCTCCCCTCACGGCTTACCTCATATATTTTATTTGCATTCGTTGGGGTGGACACTTGTCACCCTTGGAACTGCATGCGTTCCATCCGCATGCCTCCCTTTTACATGTTTTTCCCTTTGCCAGGAAATTAGGATAACATAATATGCACATGTCTTTTTCTTTTGGAAATAATATTAAAATATTATTCCCAAGCTTAAGCCCCCTAGGCTCAACACTTAGCCCCTTTCCCACCTTCCAGTCCCTAATTCCTTTCCCACTCTGTGGACGCTCAATCCCCCTTCACTCATTCATCGTGGTCGGTCTACACCTGGCGGTGTTTATATTTTATTAATTATTCTGCATACATAAAAGTACATCAGCAGGCTCCTGGCCTTCAACACTTAGGCTCCCTAGCCTAACCAACACATAAGCCTACTGGCTTATACAAAACTTGTCTCACCAGCCTATAGAACATAATTACAATTCATTTCATATATCATGATTTGCAACGGGGCTCGGCCTTGGGAACGCTACAATATATCAAAGGGCTCTTAGGGTTTCGCCCTTAACTACAAGTCTACCTTAAGACTATCCTATGTCTATCTTAGATCAGTCACATTCCAGAGTCATAATGGAAAATCCCACTCCAATCGTGATTATCTAAACGTGCCTTAAAGGGTAATTTTGGCTCTGTGTTCAAGTGTGCCTCAAAAGATAAATTCTGACATTGAGTGAAGGCAGATTTCAAATATCTGTTGCAATTGTCGGTGTTCGATCCTGTATAGTTTCCTTGATGTTGATGGGTCTTTCTCTATGTGGTTTCCAACGATGCTCTTGCATCATGTACTTCATGTATTTTTTATTCATATCTATTTCTCTCTAAATATGAACGTATTTTTGAACCTGGGATTCACTGTGCAGTGCCCTGGGATTCGCGCCATTTAGAGAAACTGTCTTTCCTCTAAGTGAACTCTGAATTCATCCTCAACAGTGCTCTGAGTTTCTTCATGTGTTTTCCCCCGTCTCACACAACAATTTTTCACTGAAGATTGTTGCTCGCTTAGCCTTTATCCTCTCAAGTTCAGTCACCGAGTCATTTGTTTCTATTGTTTTCTCGAACGGACTCCATATCCCAAGGTCTTACTCTCTTGGGACAATGTAACCAAAATTTATTACTCAAAGGTGTTAAATCTAGCCGATAGCTCATAGCCATATCCTGTGATGAGACAAAGTCTCCCGAGAGAGCCCTCTCCAGGTCCGAAAGGCTAGTTTCAGATCTCAAAGTTGGTTTGTAGGTTTCCTTTGTCATTTGTTTCTCAGTTGAATGAAGTTTATAGAGCACTAACAAAGATGATAAAAGATAAGAGAAAATAAATAAATGAATGTTACAATAAAAACAAAATGAAGTAAACATAAAACAAAGAAAGACACACAATTGTTAGCAAGTAATGTGATCCAACATTTTTTCATCAAGGTGACTTATTAAAGAATTGTATTAAATGATCATAAAATGAATTGCACCATAAAGAAGGAGAAGTTCAATAATAAAGAGACATAAGCATCAAATCTGAACACAAAAAACTTGATAACGGAGTGCATCCTTGATGGAGTATGTCTCTAGGTCTGACTCTCAAATCGGTAGGCCTTTTTATTAGCTCAGCAAAAAAATTTGGAAAAATACATAAGTATACCTCATTCTAGAATTAAGCTATAGAATTTTAGCTTAGATCAGAAAACATACAACACCATTGAATTCATGGCATTGAATTACCCAAAAATGACTGTCTCCACGCCTCAATCTGACTCTGACACTCCCAGGCCCATGAGAAATATCATCTTGGTTTTCGTTCCTACAACCTGCAATTAATTCTATGTATTTTCCTCATAAATCGTGGCCAACCGTACCACTAACACTATTAAATTTGAATGGTTTTGTGACGAAGTAGAGATGAATTTTCATCGGCATAGAGTCGTTTTTGCAACCAAAATGATTTTTTTTTTGTCGGAATCCATTCGTCGGTCTAGCGGCCACACATGGATCTTCGTCGGTCTAGCGACCAGGAGAAGAAGCATATTCACAATAGGGAAAATTTCATCTAGCGACAAATGTTAGTTGGTCGAATGACTAATATTAGTCGCAAGAGTGACCAAGACAATCGTGGAAAAATTGGTCAATAAACCACTATCAGTTGGTAGAACAATGAATCTTAGTTGCTAGAGCGACCAAACCATGAGTTAAAAAGGTCAAAGGAAGGAGGATTAGTGAGTCGCTAGAATGACCAAGTGACCTAGTTTGTGACCAAATGGAAATACAAGCGACTAACATGTTGGTCACTTAACCGACTAACAGGTTGGTCACTCTAGCGACTAACACGTTGGTGTTTGCGACCAATTGGCAATACTAGCGACGAACATGTTAGTCGCTAAAGAGACCAATGTTGGGGTTTTTTTTTTAAAACAATTATGCCATTCACACAGGATCTTAACTAAATTTGATAACATGTATTTAAGTGTGTCCAATCATGATGGTTATGTAATTGTAGGATCTTAACTAAACCTTGATTTCAAAATGGGTTCGATGATATGGTGGAACCATGTGAAAGGAGAACTTGATCAAACAACGCAATAAATCAAACAAATTGACAATATGTAAGTTGATGGATTGAATACCATGTTTGAGGAACTCAATGTGTAGATCTTCCTCATATGTAACTCTATTGTTATTGATCACGTGAACAAATCTCTTGATGTCTCCAAAAGAAAATATATGACATGAGGTAGGGCTATGGGAAATTTGGATGGAGCAAGGGATAAAATGAATTATTGATATATATCTTGTGGGAGGGAAACTTGTTTAGGTAAAAGGGTGCACCAAAAGACTCTATGTCAATTGTAGAGGGCTTCAAGAAGCTCATGTCTCCTAATGGAAACAAAACCATATTTTTTTATGATAGAGGAGATGCTAGCAATATTTCTAAAGGTGAGGAATAGAGAAAGGGACATGCTAAAGAGACTATTCTTAGTTGTTACAAATGAATTGGTGACCATTGATCTTAGAAATCATATGAACTGAATTTATGGTACATTCGTCAATTTTAGAGAAAGGCATACAAACAAAGAACATTGTTAATTTCGGATCAAATCGCTTCAAATAGGAAAATTGATAAAAAGAACATGTAAATAGGAAAGCGTAAACATTAATACAAAGGCATACAAACAAATAACATTGTTAATTTCAGATCTAGTCCCTTCAAATAGGAAAATGAAGATGTAGATAGGAAAGTGTAAAGATTAATAATAAAATGAGTGCATGGATTGATGATAGATTTTTCTAGCACACTTGTAAAATCAAGGACATAAACATGCCTTTAGCTAAGCATTCATCTTGGGGTCACAATTCTTCTTTAAGGTAATGTTAGAAGGTGAGTTAAGGGGATAAAAGTGAAACACTCCTTGTTGGGAAKCATACATACATGGATATGCACCRAAKTCCACTAYYRGAATATTTAATTGTGAATGAATAGGTCTTTTTATRAAGCATACACCAAAGTRTGCTACTAGAATATGCCAATAAACCAAAGTATGTTGAACACTTTGTCATTTTTTTAATGTGAAATGTGAAGATATGAGTTGTTGGTTGTATTTTAAGTATACGTTGCTTTAATGTAAGAGGAATTGTTTAGTATCTTGACAAAGTAACAAACATGCTAGTTTATATTTACCTATCTATCTATATATATATATATAGTAGAATATGATATAAAAGTGGAATTGCATTTTCTAATTTTTTTTTATGGATTGTTATTATAATTCCTTTTTATGTGATAGGTGTCAATTGATGTTATGCATTGCAGCTTGTTTAAAATTCTTAAGAAGATAAATGGATTTGTAACTCATGTTTATGGAAACTAGTGGGTAAGTATGTTGTGGGTGTTTTTGAAATTGGAAAATGTTGATGATTGTTCACAATAGATTGAGTACATCTATTTTTTTTTTAGGGATGTTGGGTTGGGAATGATAATAATATATATGTAAATATATAAACAAAAATATAAAAAATTGCAACGAAAATAACTACAACTTGCACTTATATAATAAATAGTGACAAGTTTCGAAAGGTTGCACTTTGAGGCTAGAATCAAATCAAGGTTGATATTTGCAAATGTATAAGTCAAAACACTAATTGAAAATTGCATTTTAAGACTATGAGAAACTGCGACAAGCTTATCTACATGATTTTCATTTAATATCTTGGTTATGGTCCATCAATAACACATATCCCTATACACATGTTAAATTCCTCCCATCAAATCATTCAAAGAAAATGTCGATTGATATGTCCATTAATAAAGATTTACACTAGTTCAAATATGTACTTCATTTCCACCTATAAAATATAAATAAGAAGTTTATTGCCAAACATTTAACATGTAGTATTAGGTCCTTTCAATACATTGTTACATTGTAAAATTTTCTATAGGGATTAAAAAATAACTTGACAACAATAGGTTCAATCGACATGAATTGTAAATACCTTCATTGTAGTTATATTAATCATCCAATTAAGTTAATGAGGGTGGTTCCAAACATGGAGACTGCCAAAATTTATGCTATATAATGGTATATGGGTGCTACCCCCACCTCAAGAAATCATAAACAAGTGGAAATGTATGAGTTTAGGAAAGTGAGAGAGGCTTTCCACAACTTCAACTTCTTCTATATGATAAACCATGGAATCAACCTAACACTTATTCAAATAGACTTGGGATTATGGCTATGGTTAGGAATGCAGTGAATCAAATAGTAGCAACTCAGGGTATGTTGCTCAACAACACACAAAATATCCCACGGATTGCTCAGTTACACACAAAATTGCTTGGCTCTCGCACACAAATTCCAATCGGAAGTTCAATCATATTTAGACACTCTAGTTGTATGTGGTCTCCTCAAATGGCATTGGTTTCTTTCACTTCGGTTTTGGCAGGAAGAAGTTAAAAACATCAAAGAAGATTTCAAATTGTTGTTGTCATTTCGGACGGTGTATTTTGCAGCCTTTAAGATCTTGAATTTTGAACAGTAGCATCAAATTTAGTACCTGGGTGTTGTATCATCGTGTTAAAAGATGAAGAATATGTGGAGAATTGTTTCACATTAAAAGTTTTTTCCAGTAAGAAACTTCTTGTAATAGGATGCTGGAAGGGAAGGACAATTTTTTATGGTTTCATAAATATTATGTCACACACTCAAATCTAATTTATCAAGAGGCATGGTTGGTTCATTACAGGGTGTCATTGAGGAGTAACGTCATCCAAGAGTGCCAAATCATAGTTTAACAATGATTATCAGAATGTCAAACAACGCCCAAGTGCGAGTCTAAAGGAGTGAAACAAAATTAGCAACCCACCGAGGGAATTCACGAATTCTTAGGAAATTGCGATTTTTAAATCAATTAAAGGATCTTGATTAAATTGAGAACACCAAATTTGTTCTTGAAGTAATTTTCAAGCGTAGATGTTGATGAGATTACCAATTTTGTTTTAGGAGCCTACACTGACTGAAAAGGTAGATTGTATGGAAGGGCCTTCTATTAAGGAAATCCCTATTGCGATAAGGATTCAATGTTTAATAAATATCGCTATGGAGTGATTGATACTGATGGTATGAACCCTATATCATTTCATCAGCTAACAGGATGATCTGTACCACCAATTTTGAAGGAAACAACTACAATTAGAAATGAAGACAGTTACTTTTGGGTGAAAAATATAAATAATGGCTTTAATTCCTTCATCAATCTGATAAATGCTTAATCATATGTATTGATGCTTTATTACTTGAATTTTCCATGAATGCAAAACGAGTGTGAATCATCGACCTATAATATCACTATTGATATCGACAATGATGGCCAAATGCAGTAGCAAGGAAAGTGTTAAGAAATAGGCAATAGATTTCACAAAGTGTGGGTTATTATATAAGTGAAAATCAACTGTGGAGTTCACAAAAAATCACGGGAGGAACATTGAACATATGAGATCCTATAGATATGGATTTAATAAAAAGTAATCCTAACATGTAGCATATATTCCAAAAAACAATATGGATGACATTATTTGACATACGCATTGGATACATCAATGCAATTACTATAGATTTTTCTTAACATTTGCACAAAATGCCATTGTAATTCGAGGTTTTTAGGTTGGCACAACATTTTAAGATCTTGGAACATTAGAGACATTGGAGGATCATTGGCATTCCATATTACTTAATGAAGTTTCTCCAAAGGATGGATATAGAAGTCCAAATGAGAGCATAAGCAGTTGTAGCACACCATGGGTTGATTAAGCTATTTGTTTTCGATGAATTATGAAGAATACAACAATATGTCACATGGGACATGTTCGTTATCCATCCTGAAGAAAATGTAGCATCAAAACCATGTATTGAAGACTCATCACATGCTTTAGAACATGTGCCAACACTAGTAGGTGAAGAATCTATGGATGCTACAGAGCCTATATCAACTATTGCATAAGAAGTAGCAGAGTGTGAAGAAGGAGTAGGAGGATATCTCCTCAATAGATTAGGAACTAGAATCAAATATTTCTAGGGTTGCAATGGAAAATACCTTAGCCCAAGCTAAGGAGCCATTTGATATTCTAGATTCCCCATAGAAAGAAGATCCTGCCACCCTGTTAGGGGTTCCAATTGTTAAGGGAAAAGAAGAAATCAACAACCTTGTTGATGAAAATATACTTGTGATACATGAAGAGAGTAGCTATGTTATTGAGCATATTTCGAAGAGGATAAGGAGATATGGTTCGAATAGGCTGCAAAAGAGGATTCTAACACACATTGTGGCCACAAATTCAGTTAAAGTTTTGATGAGACAGTTGT
>ML802593.1:212787-262967 GCA_009831015.1 Picea engelmannii | reverse complement strand
CCTTAAAGATCTATAATAACTAATTAATTACCATGGGATGATATTCATTGCCCCCTTCAACGTTCCCATTCTCCCTACAATGTTTTTCAACTAATTTTAAAGGCAGTCTTCTTCCATTAAAACCCCTGCATTCACAACAAGGGAAATAGCATTTCCCATCACCATGAATCACCATGTGCCGCTTTAACATAGAAAGCTCTCTTTTCTCGTCTGGAGTTGACATTGTAATTACCTATTACAACAAATCCATTGAAACATTATAAGTACAATATACAAATCTATTCAAATAATTTGGTATATTTTTAGATATTTGTAATGAAAATTATACAACATGTTAAGAAAAATTAAGGGACAAACCATGAAACATTAATAAGAGGAGGTGGATCAACCCTAAGCCTTATCTCCATAGGCATTATCCCTCATAGCCCTATATGTAACTACTAACACCTAATGCATATAACCCCTATCACCTATAGACCCTTAAACTATTAACCCCTAATATAACCTTACTCCCTAGAAACTCTAACCCTTATGACAATTAATCCATAACCCCTAAAACTTATCGCGTAGTCTAAACATTCAACTTTTTTGAGTTTTTATGGGCATATTTTCTGATGTTTTTTACTGAAATCTGACCAAAATTTGTTGGAACTCCATATTTGATTGATTGACTCTATATAATTCGAGTGCCCTAAAGGTTTTTCATGGTGTTGAATCTATTTATGCATTCAAAAATACAATTTAAACAACCAAAAATGGAGATTTCACCAAGATCTATTTCATCGGATTCCGGTGAAAAAGTTCAAAAATTTGAATGTTTAGACAATGCCAAAACTTATAGCTTTTATATTTAACCCTTAATTTCTAAGAATTATAACCCATAACATCTAATACACATAAATTTAACCCATTTAAGACATGATTCTTAACCTCTATAATCCCTATTCCATAACATTATAACCCATAAGCAATATAATATGTCATGATATCTAACCTATAACATCTAGTCCATTTAACTTTCTCACCCTAAATGACTAGTATAACCCTTAAAATAAACATTATAACCATTAATGATATTGATAAATCCTAGCCTTATCATCAATTAATCCCTTTGACCCATATTGCCCTAAATCCTTGTAACCTTAAGGTACACAAACCTTAACACTTATAACCCACAATATATATATATATATACCATAACACCTATAATTTATAACCTCTATCTTTCATAGTCCATATAGAACCTAATATTTGTAATCAATTTAAACCCTAACCCCTATAATGTTTAATTTCTTACACATATAAACTTTAACACATAAATATTATAAATGATATCACATCTATTCTCTACAAACCATAATACAACACATAACTTTGATAACCTTCTTCATATATACCTTATAATTCATAACCCCCTATAACCCCTTACCCCAAACATTTATCGACCCTAGGTCTTAACACATATAGCTCATATATCCTCTTTAATATGATAACACATATTTGTTAATTCTATAAGTTGTCATCTCTAACTCGTAATACATGAACTTATAAACCATAAACCTTATAACCATTGTAACCCTTAAAATTTACTAAACCTAATATTGATCCCTTCCAAGCCATAAGGAATCACTCTTATAACCTTTAATCCTTATAACTCATAACTCCTAACACTTAAAACCCTAACCCCTTTAACCCTTACCGATATTACCCAATTCATAAAACACTAAATCCATATAATCCATATAATCCATATTCGTAAAACACTAACCCCTTACTACCATGGCATCTAACCTCTCACCCATATAACCCATTACACACATATCACCTAATTATTAACAACTATAAACCCTATAAGTCCAAACATGTATACTCTTTAAGTCCTTTAACTAATATCACCCCTAACCTCCCTAACCATAACTCATGTAAGCACTTAACCATTAATCTCTACTCTTTATAATATTTATAACCCATAACACCTCATCTAGTTTATAATTCATTTAACTTTTAATAGTTATAACCCATTATTTCCAAATACCTATAACGTCTTCATCACTTAAATACTAAAACCCTAACATATATAACCCCTAATAATTATCCCCTATAACCCTAAATATTTGTATGTATTACAATTAACCCTTAACACATATATCTTTTATCCATAATTAGCACCTATAACCTCTTCCTCTAAACCCTTATAAGGAGTGAAAATAAACCATAAAATAGTTCAATAGCACCAAATTACTAAATCACATAGAAAATTTTTAAGTAATGACCTTCAAAATCTCAGCTATGTAGAGTCTAATCAATTCAATGTTTCTCTTCTTGAAAGAGAATTGAAATCAAGATTTCAGGAAAAACCAGAACACCATTGCATCAGAACACCCGAATGATTTTCGCAACTGTAGAAAATGATTTTCGTAACTATAGCAAATTTGTCGTAACTGAGATATATATATGATTAATTTGTCGTAAATCACCATTTGATTCTCACACGTGCCATTGTTGGTCCCTAGAGCGACTAAATGGTGGTTAGTCACCAGAGCGACCAACTTCCGTTGTTAAAATGACCAACCTGGAATGTTGGTCGCTAGAGCGACCAACATTTGGACCCCCCCCCAAAAAAAGTATATTTAGTACAAAAAAAGCAAAAAAAATACGACGAAATTCTAAACCGTCGTAATATTTCATCGTAATTTGCACCCAATGTAGTAGTGCAATCGCCCTCCTCCCATCACTAGAAAAAATCAGTTTAAATAATAAAAACTTGATAGAAAAAGAAAAAACTATGTTAGGCCAACTTGTTGGTGGACGATCAAATTAAGGCATTTGTTACTAGAGGTCCGAGGTTCGAATCCTCCGGACCCCCCTTTTGGGTGTGCTTGTTTAACCAAGAAATTTAAAAATGGTGGGACCGTTGGATCAACTATTGGATCAACTATTGGACCAGTCGTTGGTTCTGATGCTATTTGGTCTGCCCACCCCTGTCTCCCAACACTTGCTACTATTTATATATATATATATATAGTTGTTGGTCATTCTGGTCGCCGGTTCCGGTGCTAATAGGTCCGACGACCGATCGTATTTTTTTTTATCCATTCATACCTTAGCTCTCATTAGGAATTTGTAGGGTTCCATGTGGCACCCTGTGATTGGGCCACATGGCACCTTCCTGTAGGATGCCCAATACACAATCATATCCCCATGTGGTTCTGACATCACTGTTGTGTCTATTTAGTCACTTGGGTGAGAAAAAACAAGGGCACTTGCATGCCTAGTTGGGCCTGCTAGACAAGACAGAGGTTAGTGCATGATTTAAACAAACCAAGAACATGAAATAAACAAGTAAAAAAACTAATAAAATAAAACTAGAATGCATAAGAAACTTTTAGAACCATAAGAAAAAAACCAATGACCAAGATTATGCCACCAATGTAAAACTATATTAGTTGGAAAAACACCATAGTGAAATGAGGACTTATGATTCCCCTCTTCCTCCTTGGGAGGGCTCTTGAGTTCCCTAATGGAGATCTCTTCTTACAATGGTATAAAATAAAAAGAAAGCAAATGATGAAGAAATCAATGCTTATTCCCTCAAGAGGTGAGTGGAATGGCCTATTGGAATGTTGCTTGAAATATCGAAGGAGAAAAGAGGATTCTCAATGGAGGATTGAGGTAGCATAACCATACTATGAAAATATTAATTTCTTAGTGCACCCATGGCCTCCATTTATAGCATTTCTTCAAGGCAATATTCAACTAGCTCTTAGTGTGAACAAGAGGCCCTTTAGGGCACCCTTTGGTCCTTGACCAACCCCCCATTCGGATTTATCTCATATCTAAAGGTCAAATCAAGTTGGGAGATGGTCCATAAGTGTTTGAGGGGCTGACAAGAACTATAAATGCGTCATTCATAGGAGCGTGTGGATTTTCTCATGCACAGTCACGCATATTGCTCATTATGCGCTCTATGGGCTTCTTTGGCCCATGCTTCCTTTAGTGAGTTAGCCCATGCCATTTTTTTCCCAACTGTATACTTTTTTCCTCTTGGAAGTGAATTTTGGTGCTGCAGGTGAACTAATAGTTGTTTGGCATTATTGTATTTCTGTAACCATTTGCATGCAATGTTGCAGATGAGATTTCAGTGATAAGAGATTCCCCCTAATGTGTGAGGTTAGGAGCATACGTATAGACAAAATACATCAATGTTTCTTCTACTGAGAGTGACATTGTAAGGAAGAGTGTCGATAGGAACTCTAATAGCGATCCTTCGGAGGGAGAGGCGAAACTGTGGGACCCAAAGCTTTCTTTAAGGAAAAAAAAGGAAATTTGTATACAAAAGAGGTGGGCATGACCCATGCTCATGTCATGTAACTCGAAATGTAAGATAGTAACTGAAGTTGTATGCTAATGTATATAAATGCAATGCCCTCAAGGATGATTTCATAATGGAAAATGACAATTCTGATGGTGAACATACTCTGAAAAGAGGCAAGGATGCTTGTAAGAAGTGTCGATGACTCATAGGCATTGATGGCCTAACAAATTCAGAGGTCGTCGGCTGGTATAAAAATAACTGCAACAATCACATAGTAACACCCACAGTAACATGAGATCTCGTTGAATTAGAATGTTATGGGGGTCAACGAAATCATATAGAAATGATGGTTCTCTCTGTGCCGTCCGAGACTCCTCATTGTAAAGGTAATGAGAGTCAAGTATTGTCTCCCTTCTGGAAAATGTGTTGATGTTGACAAAAAGGGAGACGCGTCTCCAAGAAGCAAAGGGATTCATGAAATCCAAAAGATAATATTAGGAATGGATAGGGAACATGAACAAAGTCAAGATGCGGTGAGACTCAAGACTTCCCTTGGTTGGGGGATGTTTGAAGGATGATGGGAAGCAACCGTAAAAATGTATCTAGTGTCAAGGGGGGCGACTAGACATGGGGTTAAATTGTGTCAGAGGCATGGAAAAGTAGACAAAGTCACATATTAGGGGTACATGGATTTTTGGATACTCAGGGTTTATGAACGATGTCAAAATGAGAAAAGGAGAGTGAATGCCCCAACCAAGGGTGACATGGGTTGCATTTCTAGGAAAAGAAGGTCATCAAGGGTGATGACAAAAATTTAAGTAAATGCTAGAAACAAAGGAGTTTTATAATTACCAAATAAATAAAGAATAATTTGGGATGAGTGTATAGATAAAAAAACTAGTACCCCAGTGCAAGATGGCTTGGCTTGTGAGGGCACAATTTGAAAACAGAATCGGTGGAGGGTGGGAGCCCCATGGGTGGGTTTCTGTATGAGGGAAATGAATGGAGGACAATTTGTAGATGGGAAAACTGGTTGTGGATGAAATAGGGGGTTAATGATACTGCATAGGTGCAGTCAAATAGAACCAAGATGAGATAACCTAGGAGTCCATTGGGAAATATAGAAAAATGATGAGGAGTATGTGGCTTATTCTCGAAAATGCGTGAGACTATCGGGACTCCCATCCCTAGGGGGTGAAAGTAGCATGAGTGTGAAATTAAGAAGGGGGACTATGAGTGGGACAACTCATGTGAGGGAGAGTGCTACCGGGTGACAGTACTGAAATGAAACATAGGTGATAGTATTGCAGAGCCGGATGTAGGGACCCTAAAGGTGAATTTTGGAGGCTATGATTGGGAGATGCAATTGATATTCAGAGGTAATGATTACATGTCAGTGTTGAACATATACCTGAATGGGATGCGCTTCTTGTGATGACCAAGTACCTGCACATATGAAAACCAAATACTCGACTTGAACAATATCGGAAGATAAAGAACATATAACAACTTATTTGATAATTTTGAACATGAGCAGACATACGTGGATGTGATGTGAGAAAAATGCTTCCCAGGTTCCAGGTATGGATGGTGATCCAGGGAATGTGACTGTGTAGATGGAGGGACCCTGATCCCGTGGTTGAAGATGGATCGAGAAACAGAGGCTCTGGGCTCCTATAACTTAGCGTGGAAGTTTGGAAAAATGGACTATATATGGTTGGTGGGCCCACAATGCAACCTCATTTATACCCACTGCTATAGTGAATTAACGAGAGTATTTGGATAATTTTTGGAGATTGCGGTAGTTTGAACCGACTGATATGGGAGTGGCGAGAGTCAAGTTAGTGGTCCCATCTTCCTGCACAATATTAATTTCTTATTTTTTGGGTAGGGGTCGTATGAATGGTTGTACTAGGGAAGGTTTAGGGGTGGGCCCACTAATGCGTGGGAGAAGGAAAGATACACATGCTTAGATGTGCATGTATAATTCCATCTCCCATGCATGATGTGCAGTTGTGATAGACACAATCGCGCATAGGGGTGCATGCATGGGAAAAATAGACATGCATGAGGTGTGTGCCTATTATAATTATAGCTACGTAGAGTGTGCAAGTGTTTCTCAGACAATTGTGCATAAGTGCGCAACTATGTAGAGAACAAGTGTGCATGTGTGTGCACCTTTGGGCGTGACAATTGCGCATTGATGTGCAGTTGTTTCTCCGACAGCTGGGCATTGATGCACAGCTATGTGAAGAACATGAACGCATATGTGTGCACCTTTGGGGGTGAAATTCATGCACTTGAGGCAAAGCTAAGGGGTTTTGAAGCTAATATCTAGACGAAAAGAATTGGTGTCGCTTTTCTCCAAAATAGTCAAGGGTCCATATCAAATAGGCTTGATTTTCTTACCTTCACCTTTCAATCGCTCCTTGTTGATGTGAATCCATACTTGGTCTCCAAACTAAAACTGATGATCAACCCTGTGTTTTTCATGTCGATCCTTATATTGTGCTTGAATTTTCTCCAACTGTTCCCTGACTGCTTGGTGCACTTGTTGGATCCGTTGAATGAACTTGCGGGCCCTGTATTCATTTCTTTCTTCATTTAAAAAAATATATTTCCCATAAATCGTTTCTAAAGGGACATTAGGAAAGTATCCAAAACATGTCTCAAATGGTGAATACTAAGTGGAGGAATGTAAGGCTCGATTGTTAGCATGTTGAATATAGGGTATCTCGTCATCCCACAACTTGGGATGTTTACTGCAGTAGACTTGAAGCAAATGTACCAATGTTTGGTTAACAACCTTTGTCTGATCGTCAATCTGTGGATGAAAATTTGTACTCATCTTTAAATTGGTGTCCATAATTCTCCACAAACTTGTAAAAAACTCTCCAAGGAATCAATTATCTCAATCCGAGATAATAGACATGGGCATCCCAAAGTGGACCCAAATATACTGAAAGAAGAGATTAGCAGTCTGCTCAATAGTGACCTTCTTTTTACATGGAATCAAGATACACATATTTATAAACCTATCCACTACTACATACAAGTAGTGATGACCCCTTTTCGACATTGGTAAACCCCCTACAAAGTCCATGGAAATACTTTCCCATGGATGATACAGAACAAGAAGTGGTGAGTACAACCCCAATTTTCTATTAGTGGGCTTACAATTAGAGCACATCACACACCCCTTTACATACTTGGTTGCACTTTCTTTCATCTGAGGCCAGTAACAAAAACTTTTCATATGAGCCATGGTTTTTCCTACCCCAAAATTCCAGACATAAGAGAAGTGTGAGCTTCTTGTATTACATAGACTTGTTCACTTTTAGGAATACATAGCTTTCCAAGATAGTAGAGTAAGTTCTCCTACAAACAATAGTTTTCCACCTCTACACCATGGGTTAGATTCTCAAATACATCCTTAAAATCTTCATCAACAACATATTGTTAAACATAGCTATTATGAGATAAAGAAGCATTCTTCAAAAGAATAGAAGCAACAATAGGAGGTCTAGAAAGCATATCAGCTACTTTGCTACTTGTACCCTTTTTATACTTCATTAACAAATGGAACTGTTGAAGAAAACCCATCCATCTGTAATGTCGATATTGTTGTATCTTGGATTGTGCTTGGAGATACTATAAGGGTTGGTGATATGTATGTATGATGGTTTCCTTCCCTAACACGTAATACTTCCATTTCTTGACACTTTGAACTAATGCATACAACTATTTATCATATGTAGGATAGTTAACAACAACCTCGTTAAAAGTTTTAGAGTGGTAATAGATATGATTACGATATTGCATCAATACTGCACCCATGGCGTAACCGCTAACATCTGTCTTGATCTCAAATGGTTGTTGAAGATTCGAAACTCCTAATATTGGTGTTGTACTCATCTTTTCCTTCAAAGTGTCGAAGGCTTTTTGTTGCTTTCCTCCCCACTGAAAAGTGTTCTTCACACTAGTCAAGGAATGCAAATGAGATGAAATAAATGAGAAGTTTGCGATGAATCTCCTCAAGTACTGAAATGCACCCAAGAACCTTCATACTTCGGTTACATTTTTGGGCTTAGGCCAATTTACAATTACATCAATTTTGGAAGGATCAATTTTCAATTATCCTCCTCCTACAATATGACCTAAGTATATTACTGTAGTATTTCCAAACTCACATTTGGAAAATTTTACATACAACTTCTCCCTTCACAAAGTATACAATACTTGCTTTACATGTCGTACACGTTCATCCCAAGTCCCACTAAATATAAGAATTCCGTCTAAATACACAATTACAAATTCATATAAGAATGCCCTAAATACAACATCCATTACATGCATGAAGGTTTTTGGGGCATTACAAATCCCAAAATCAATAACTAACCACTCAAATAGAACTTGTTTTGTTTTAAAGGTAGTTTTCCATGCATCTTGTTCTACAACCCTGATCTGATGGTAACCACTATGCAAATCCAACTTAGTGAAATAAACAACATTCTTGAATTGACCAAGTAAATCATCTATACGAGGAAGAGGGTATCGATTTTTCACTATGATTTTATTTAAGGATCTATAATTGATGCACATTCTCCATATGCCATCCTTCTTTGGCACCATCACAATCAGAGAACCACAAGGAGATGAACTAGGTCCGATGACCCTTCCATCCAACAAGTCTTGTACCTGTTTCTTGATTTTTTTCATCTCTACAATCGACATTCTCTACATGCCCACATTAGGAAGGGGAGAATATTGTTGAAGATGTATTTCATGTAGTATTTTCCTCTTAGGAGGTAATCCATCTAGTTCCTAAAAGACCTCATCATAATTAGAAATAATATCAATTTCTTTCTTATGGGTAGGATCACATCCTTGGAAGGCATCGTATATTCCAACGTCCTTTTCTCTTACAACCATGGGTACATATATCTTATTAGTGTTTGCGAGTATTTTCATTTGTCATGCACTAACAAGTGTTTTACTAACCTTCATGTTGTGTTATCTAACAATATATTACAATTCTCCTTTAGTAAGGTGATATTTGTTCTCATAACAAAATAAGACTATTTTTCTACAATAAAGATATGGAATCCCCAACACTATGCAACATATATCAAGTGAAACAAAATCCAAATCAACTTCATCAACCAATTTTGAAGCGATAACAAATCTAACCCTACACTGCTTGGTGACATTAAGTTTTTATTTGTCGCATAACCAACCGAGAGGATAAGGATTTGGATGTGGTTTTGTTTCAAGACCCATTTTGTTGACAATTTTCTCACATATTAAGTTAACTTGGGAACCCGGATCAAACAAAGTATCAATCTTAGTATGCTTAGATACAACCCTTTTTTGAAATAATTCGTTCTTGTTTCTTTCATCGTCATGAGATTCATTAGTGGATTGAGCTAGCATGAAGGGAATCCTTACCTTGTACTCCAACCGTTGAACTAGCATGAAGGGAATCTTTTCCTCATCTCCTGAAAGGGAACCAAGATCTTGTTACACTGTAGAAATGGTCTTTGTCTTCCCCTTTCCACCAAAATGATTTGGTTTATTATCGGGATGTAGTTTCCGACAGTGCTCATCATCGTGTCCATCTTTCTTGCAATGAGTGCAAGATGGATTTCCTTCTCCATTCTTTTTAGTGGCGGTCTTTTTGTCCCTCGTTTTAAAATTTTCTTTAAACTGATTATCTGGGAACTTAGAGGGCTTCTTTGTGGGATTGTCTTGAATATTATTTACTATGTTTTCAAGGTGAGTATCTTGCACACAAACTTCGTCAAGACTAGTGGGACTAAGAAACAATAAAGTATGACAAATATGACTGTGAAGTGCACCAATATACTTCATTAAAGTTTCATAAGAATCTAAAGGCATGTTTAGTGAAATTTCTTTCTTCCTAAATTCTTCCATGAAACTTTGTATTGTTTGACCTTTACTTTGTCTTAAAGTCTACCATTCCATCATTGCTTTATGTACATAACCCAATGGATAAAATTGCTTCCTTACTGTTGATTTAAATTCTGACCATGAGGAAAGAAGATTACCACGCTTACTTATGTCCTGAAGCTTTCTCTCCCACCAGACGAGAGAATTTCCTTCAGCCGAAGAGAGGCCAATTGCACTTTCACTTCCTCTTCATCAATATGTTGTACATGGAAATATACTTCAACCTGTCGAATCCAATTATCTATCTTTTCAGGATTAACATCTCCATTAAACATAGGTAAAAAACACTTTACATCAAGCATTAATAATGGTTTCTTAAAAGACTCTTTATGACTAGCATTAGAATAATGAGAATGATGAGAGGAAGAAGAGATAGAACTCGATGGTGAATATGGAGGCTCAGGGGGGTATCCTCCCACCTCTTGATTCACTGAAGCATTATCATCTTCTTGAGCTTCCTTTTTCTTCCCTTTCTTCTTCATCCTCTTCTTGTAGTCTCAATACATTCGCTCGACCATTTCTGACATGCGATAGAAGACCATATGGAAGTTTTTCTCTTATTCATCACGCTTGTCCTCTTCAGCCATTTTCTTCCTTCAGGATGCATGACAAATATATGGGTTGAAAGTATTAAGTGTTCCTTCACCCTAGTTATGCTTGGCCCTAGTAAGAATTCACACTAAAAAATTAGAGTGAAATATGACTACTCTGATACCAACATGATCTTTGATCTTTTCATCGAGGTGACTTATTAAATAATTATATTAAATGAGCATAAAATGAAGTGCACCATAAATAAGGAGAAGCTCAATAATAAAGATACATAAGCATCAAATATGAAGAAAAAAAAATTGATAACGGAGTTCATCCCTGATGGACTACGTCTATGGGTCCTGTTCTCAAATGGGTAGGCCTCTTTATTAACTCAGCAAAATAATTTGGAAAAATACATAAGTATGCCTCATTCTAGAATTAAGCTATAAAATGTTAGCTGAGATCATAAAATAGACAACACCATTGAATTCATGGTGTCAAATTACCAAAAAATGATTATCTCCACGCCTCAATTTGACTCTGGCACTCCCAGGCACATGAGAATTACCATCTCAATTTACGTTCCTGCAACGTGCAATTAATTCTTTGTCCTTTACTCATAAATCATTCTTGGTCGTACCATTTGGTTCTCTCCTCCCATCATGGGCAAAAGTCAGTTTAAATAATAAAAACCTGATGGATAAAACAAAAAGGTTGTTAGGACAACCAGTTGGAGGAGGATCGAATTAAGGCATTTGTTTCCGGAGGTCCAGTGTTTGAATCCTTCGGACCCCACTTTTGGGTGTGCTTGTTTGAACAATAAATTTAAAAATGGTGGGACCACCAGACCGTCCTTCGGTTCTAGTGTCGATCGATCGACCCACCCCTGTTTTCGTGCACTTTCTAAACCGACGATCGGACCGGGCGACAGTTGGCATGTTTCAACGGATATATATATATATATATATATATATCCGTTGAAACTTGCCAACTGTCAACCGGTCCGGTCGCCAGTTCCGGTGGCCGGCCATATTTTTTTTATTTGTTCGGACCTTAGCCCTCATTGGGAATTTGAAGGGTGCCATGTGGCACCCTGTGATTGGGCCACGTGGCACCTTCCTGTAGGTCGCCCGATACATATTCAACTTCCCATGTGGCAATGACATCACCCTGCCATGTGTCGACCTGTCATTGAGCCACGTGGTGCCACATGGAACTTTTCATTGGACCATTTGGCACCCTAAAAAATGTCAAATCTAGTTGACACGTGGCAACCTGTGGGCCTGCCACATGGTATGCTGACATCAGCATTACATCATGTTGATGTGACCTTATCCAGTCAGTTGTTGACATCATCAATACAGATGTTGATGTGTCCCCTGGTTAACTTGACCTGATTAGCCAAACTTTGACTGGCCATATCTTTCGATCTGTAACTCTGTTTGAGGAACCATTTACGTCGTTGGAAATATTGCAACGTGCTCTTCGTGATGATGGAAATTTTGTTGAGTTTTTAGGAGTTTGATTTTTTTTTCCTTTACTCCACCTGTTGAGGCCATTCTAATCTTCTCGAGGAACTTCTGATAATTCTGAGTTATCCATAGGCCTCCCTCGATCCCTTCTAATCAATTTGTTTTGGTTCAAGTGATATCGAGTGAATTAAACAAAGATATTAAATTATAAATTTCACTAGGCTAAACCTGTGAGGTNTTCTCGAGGAACTTCTGATAATTCTGAGTTATCCATAGGCCTCCCTCGATCCCTTCTAATCAATTTGTTTTGGTTCAAGTGATATCGAGTGAATTAAACAAAGATATTAAATTATAAATTTCACTAGGCTAAACCTGTGAGGTTTCTTGCATTGTGGATAATTCCTCACTATGAACTAATGATGCCTTGGTTCACAACATATGCCTTAGTGATGCCTCAATTCACAACATATTGAAGTCTAGTAATGAAGGAACCAAAGGAAAATAAGATTGTAAAAAATGTGGTGTTTGGTTGTTGAATAGGTGAAAATGGCATTTTAAATGAGGGAAATCACCTCAAAATCCTCCTCTTTATGGAGCAAGGATTTTGGTGATGCTTTGGTTCACAACATACTAATGGATCTACATGATTGTTAATTAAATCTCTTGATGATGTTAAACATCAAATGATTTGTGTACTATTAATTTACAATATGATATACACATTTTAGTAGTGCACTGAGGTGGATCTCTTATTGTAACACTTGAATGAACTGAATATAAGAGGCCTTGGATTTAATTGATTGTCTATTATGGTTTACAAATTTATTTTTTTGTGTCTTCAAATAACTTTATTTTGATTATATGATTATGGGTCACTCAAATAATAATATTGTGATATATCCACAACCATATTAACCTAGCTAAAAGAATAAAACCCATACATAAATTGCACTTAGACCTTCTACAATCCTTTTTCAAAATACCATTATTTTCCTTTGTTATATTGTCTTCATCAATGAACATTTTTAAACCCAAACAACATGTCTTCTAGCTTCCTCAAAAGTAATTTTAATGTTAAAACATTACTTTCTTTCTCTTATTAAGACAACTCAAAATATCTACCTCATTATTATTATTTTAAATTGTTCTATCTTCTAAATTTACAAATATTCAAAAAATATATTCAAGAATTCCAAGGATAAGTTTATCATGTGAACTAGTGGATCTACATAATAGCTAATCAAAGTGCTTATTGTTGTTAAAATTCCATTTCTTTGTTCTTTAATTTGTAAAGTTATACACCTTTTAGGAGTAGCTCAATTAGGTGGATATCTCATTCTAACACTTTAATCAACTCTTTATTGTGTTTTACAACTTCATATTTTTATTCCTTTGAATGATTTTATTCATTGTAGAATTATGAATCACTCAAATAATCACATTACAAAATATCGACAACGATATCAACCGCCAAAAGTAAAATAACCAAACATAAATTTCATTGGGTGCCCTTATACAATCTTATTCAAAAATACCAATATTCTCATATTTCTCAAGGAATCACTTTTCTGTTTCTTATGAGATATTTGGTTCCATCTTACATTGAAACAAACATTTCTTTCAGTTTGTTATATTATCTCCAAGTTTTGACATTTTAAAACCTATGCACCATGTCTCATAACCTCCTCAAAAGTTATTTTGATCTAAACATTATTTTTATTTCTCTAGTTAAGACAACTCCAAATTCCTACCTTATTATGACTTTTTTTGGTTTGATTTGTTTTATTTTATTTTTTATTGCTCTTGTTAAGACAACTCCAAATTCTACCTTACTATGACTTTTTTGGTTTGAATTGTTTTATTTTTAGTTTTTTAATTTAAAGAGATTTGTAAAATATCTCTAAGCATGTAAAGTATAAGTTTATTATAAGAAATAGCAAATCTTCACAATAGTTAATCAAATTGCTTATTATTTTTAAACATTGATTGATTTGTATGTTTATTTGCAAAGTGATACACACTTTTTAAGGGTAGTGCATTTAGGTGGAGTTATTATTGTAATACTTGAATCGATGGAGAGTTGTTCATGCCACTTTCATTGATACCTAGTGAGGTTTATATTGTTGTACATTTTTTCAATGTGATTATTTAAATGACCTATCTTTTATATTCATATTTTTAATATTAGTTTGTAATTTATTATTTAAATTTGGCTTCATCATGAGGACAAATGCAAACATGTCTTCAGAATGAGTGAGATAGAGACTCAACTGTGAAAAAGAAAAAGCTATGTCAACCAAAAGAATCCATTTATTGGGTGGCCTAAACAAAACCAAAAAAGATATTACAGGACACAAGATTCTACTAAGATAAAATTACAATGTATTCATGTGTTGCACATGATTTGGTCTTGGTGGAAGACAAAGCTACCCCCAGAACTATATTCATTCATGATTTGATTTAAATGAGGGTTTTGACCAATCATATAAAATCAAGGGGGAGAGGCAAGCAACATATTTCTAGTGGTTGTGAAATTTCAACAATTACATTAAGTAGTAGAAGTGAATGAAATATCAAAACAAGGATAAAATTTCAAAAATCACGAGTCATAGAAGGGAACAAACATGACAATGAAAGCCAAAAACAACAAAATGGAATTTCATCGAATTAAGGACTTGTACGTCAAACATATATGCCACATTTTACAATTTGTTTGGCTTGGAGTATGACCTAGTATAAAAATGGCATACCAAGGGATGATGTGCATGCCAATTTGGCATGCACAACAACCCTGTAGTTGTTGTGCATGCCAAATTGGTATGCACGGAAGCCATAGGGCTACCGTGCATGCCAAATTTGGCATGCACAACAACCATAGAATAAAGCACTATACTTATCATCTATCAACAATGTAACCTTTAAAAATTTTCATGATTTAGTTTATTTCCTATCAATAATGGGAAAAAGAAAACATGAGTTTTAGGAAAAAAATAAAGATCAAATTTCAAAAATCACGATTCATATAAGGGAACATGCATGATAGTGAAAGCCAAAAACAACAAGATGGCATTGCATCTAATTAGGAACTTGCACCTCAAACACAGTTTCCATATTTTACAATGTTTTTGGCTTGGAGTACGACATAGTATAAAAATGGCATACCAAGGGTTGTTGTGCATGCCAATTTTGCATGCACAAAAACCCTATGGTTGTTGTGCATGCCAAATTGGCATGCAAAAAATCCATAGAATGAAAAACTATACTTATCATCTATCAAGAATTTAAACTTTTAAAAATTCCATGATTTAGTTTATTTCCTATCAATAATGGGGAAAACAAACATGAGTTTTAGGATTAAAAAAACATGACTTTTAGGAAAAAATAAGGATCAAATTTCAAAAATCAAAATTCATAGAAGGGAACATGCATGACAATGAAAACCAAAAACAACAAGATGGCATTGCATCAAATTAGGGACTTGTTGTTGGCATGTTAACAGGTATATTGTGCTTGTCATTGATGGCAAGAAAAAAAATGATGTTGGCAGGTTTAAAGGCAGAGTGTGCATGGAAAGAACAACAACGAAGAATCAGAAGAGCAAGCTCAAGAAGCTCAAGAGGAATAGTGTAGAGTTTCACGCAAAGCGCAAGTGTGTGCCAGGGTTGAGGGAAACTTTTTCCAAAGCTCAGGAGAGATAGCGTTCTGAGAAGTGCTGACGAGATCCCATACATCAAGGCTCAAAGAAGGATCAAAGGTTGCATAACCTTTGACACTTATAAATTATTCCAATTCGGGAGGATGCATAAGCTCAGGAAGAGGAGTGACAGTGGTCATTGGATCACCAATCCCGAAAACCTGATGTCCATTAGATCAGAGTCCAGTGACCAAGGGAAGCACAGAGGAGGAGTACAGATCTGATCCATAAGATATGAGCGCGAGGAACGACCATCGTTGGATCCATAAGAATGTGCATGACCTTTAAGTGAAAGGTGAACTGGGCTTACAAAGTCCCGAAAGTAGGGGAACCATCCATTGTCAAGGAAGACATGTGGAAACAGATGAGAAGATTCATAGAATTGTGAATCGGGAGAACTGCGTCGAGCAGTCCACAAATATCCAGAAACATGAAATCCTGAGTTGCTCAAAACCATTGATCAAAGAAAATATCTGTATTGTCAATCTAGCACCATCACTATTTATGGTATCGGGATAACGGAGGTAAGGAGACTCCCAAAGTCACAAAATGTGAAATCGCGACTTGATCTGAGACGTTGAATCGAAGAGAGATCTCAACCATTGATTGTCCAGGGAGACGAGACTCGAAGTTGCAAAACGTGAAATTGCAAAGAGCTCAAAATATTTGGCCCATGGTCACAGCGAAAGGTCACATCAATGAAAAGTTAAGGGAGGAGCTAGCATGTCACTAGGCTCCACTTCGGTGATTTACGAAACTATGAAGCACCCATTTGATTAGTGAGTGGTCATGGCCTATGGTCTAATTAACGAAATATTGGGGAAGGAGATAGCAATGCTAGGATCCATTTCAAAGTTTCACAAGTTGGGAATATTGAGGGAATTCACAGCTGGATATCCTGAAATGCGAAGCCACGAAGCACCTATTGGATAGGCGTCTGGTCACAACCATGATCATGTGGAAGGTAGGGGATTAGTAAGAAAAGCTATCACCCATTGTGCATATTTCTCAGAGAGGGAAAAAAAGGTTCCAAAGACATGAGTGCACGGAGTTTCTCTCATTAACGGCTAGAGACAGATTGATTGTAACTGTAGAAAACAACTGATTGCATCTACCAAAGAATTCAAAGAATCTCAGGGTGATCACCAGAGAATATGAAGAGTCTTGAGGTAACTTCTACTGGAATAAATACTCAACATAGAGACGATTGACAGATGGAAAAAGGATCAAAGACTGTAATTGTAACAGAGAGGATAAGATCAATTGTGACAGACAAGATGCAGAGTTTCAGCTACCAGAGAAGCTAAGGAATCTCATCATAATGCTCATTGATGATGAAGATATGGTGTGAACCACCAGAGAAGATGAGGGGTTGCCATGATGATCAGGAGATTACTCGACGAGAAACAAAAAAAGGTATGCAGAACATATAAGTGATGTAGGGTTGTCATCGAGTGGTGTAGGTGTTGAAGAACATAAGAAGCAAGGAAAAAAAAGGCATATATGAGAGAAGAACAGAAATCACAACAGACACAAGGAGAGAGAGACATTGATGCAGGCAGAGTGGAGCAGTGTAGTAGAACAGTGATGAAACAGGTAAGTCATAGATAAATGCTCTATCACTATAATAAATTCAAAAAATAAAATATTTATATTTCACGGTGGAAGGAAGGTGCTAGGAAGGATTGGTGTCCTTAGAGTTTCAAGTGGGTGCTTGAACATAGGGAGTTGTAGCTTCCATCCGGTTGCATCCAGAAATACCAGGGTGGCAGGGTGGTGCAAGGGAGAACTATTGTTCCCTATTATACAGGTTGGTGCCTGTGTGACTGGAAGTTGGTGCTTCCATCGAGTTGGTGTTGGAACACTTAGGGAGATCGTGCTTCTTTCTAGTGGGTGCTAGAGAAACTACGAAGTTTTTTCTTCCTTCTAGTGGTTGCTAGAGAAAACAGACAGTTGGTGCTCTCAGCAAGTTGCAACTTGCAAAATAGAGGTTGTAGCCTCAAGAGGAGTTGGAGCTCATAAGTATGATAATGTAAAGAAAATAAAGATTACTTATCATATCAAGAAGAAGAGGTTTTTCCCTTTATGGGTTTCCTCAGGAAATATCTGTCTATGTATATTTCATGTGTGTGATTGATGTTTAATATTCTATTGCTTACTTCTCTGCATCATTGTGATTGTCATTGAGTTTTTTGTGAAGAGTTTAAAATGGGCATAATAGTTTAAGCACAGTAACAACTGATTCACCCCCCCTCCCAGTTGTCCAACAATTGGTATCAGAGAGGGTTCCTTTTATCTAAGGGTAGATCCTAGAGCTTAAACATGACTAGTTGTGATGGAATTTAAACCAATAAGGCCCCCATGTTCAATGGAACAAACTTTTCCTTCTAGAAAGTTAGGATGAGAACCTACATAATGGATTTAGGTGAAGATGTATGGGATGTGGTAGAGACAGGTTATGTAAATCCAGTTGTACTAGATAATAAGGATGACAAGCTAGAATTCAGCTTCAACGCTAAGGCTATGAATGCTATTTTGAGTGGGCTTGTAGAAGCAGAATTTGTAAAAGTTATGCATTTAGAAAGTGCCAAAGACATGTGGGACAAACGCATTAGCAATTTTGAAGGTAATGAGAAGGTAAAAGATGCTAAGCTTCAAACCTATAGAGTACAGTTTGAACAACTATAGATGAAAGAAGATGAAACTATTGGGAAGTACTTTCTGAGAGTTGAAGAACAAGTAAATTCAATGAAATCACTTGGTAAAAAAATTGAGGAACCCTTTTTAGTTCAGAAATTTTTGACATCTCTACCAGATAGGTTCAACCCAAAGGTCTCAGCTATAGAAGAACTTAATGATCTAAAATCTTTGGATTTTGATCAACTTCTAGGAACGTTGACTGCATATGAAATGAGAATAGTTAAAGATAAACCCACCTCTAGAGAATCATAATTTAAAGAAGACAAGAATGAAGATTTTGAGCCTGATGAAATTGAAGAAAAATTCATGAAAAGACTAAAGAAAGGATCAGACAAGTACCAAGGAAAGTTTTCCTTCAATTGTTTTAACTGTGGAAAGATAGGTCACTTTGCATCTAAGTGTCCACACAAGAAGCAGGATCATAATTCTGAAGGTGAAAAAAAGTACAAATGCAGGAGATTTGATAAAAAGAAAAGTTTATGTGTAAACAATGATGACTCTTCAGAAGACACATATAGTGACTCTTCCTCTGAAGATAAGGTTAATGACTTTGTGGTTATGGCCAAAAAGGATTATGATAATCAAAACACATGAAGTGATGTTAATGATGAAGAAGTTGTGGTTCATATGGAAGGTGAACTAATCAGTTCCTTAGAAGATATTGACAGACTCAGAATCGAGAAGAGAAAACAAAAATAATTGTTGATGCAGTTTGAAAAGAATGCTAAAAAACCCGATGAAGATTTTTCCCTGCTAAAGGTGGATTTAGAAGACACAAAGAAAATAGAGGAAATTTTGAAACAACAGTTATTAGAGAGGAAGGCAAGATATGAAGCCTTGGAATAAGAGGTAGTAAAAACCAGAAAAGAAATGGAGAATTTCAAAGCATCGTATCTCCAAAATATTCCAAGCATTAAAGCCTCAGAAGGATTAACCACCATTCTGAATCATCAAAGAGGTTGTAGTCAGCCAAGCAACAAAGAATCCATCAAGTTTTTCAAATCTACACTCATTGACAACAACAAACATGGAGAAACAAAGGAATATAATCAGCCTCCAAGGAAGAGTGAAAGAAAAATAACTGAATCTGTAGAACAAGGAAATCATCAGCATGGAAGAAATTGATCTGCTAAAAGAAGATAGTCATTTTCTAGGTACAAAGGATTTTTCTATGGATATTGTTTTTTCTGTTCTAATTTTGGTCACAAAGCTATAAACTATTCTTTAAGATTTAGATATGAGCAATCAAAACACTCAAGGAATAGATATCTACCGCAACAAAGAATGAGATAGCCAAGTAATAGACAATCACAAATTGAAAATCATGTGATGGCTGGGAAAAGGACATAGGTTAAGCATAACAATCGTTATGATCCTTTATTCAATGAACCAAAATGTTACACCTGTCATAATTATGGACATAAAGCTACAGATTGTTTCTTATGGAACTATGAATCAGATCTGAATACCTCAACTAAAAATGTCAAGGTTTGGAAGAAGAAATAAAATGACAAGTGTGGATTAGTGTTGTTAGCTCAAAGACAAAAGAACCCCTGGTATATTGACAGTGGATGCTCCAAACATAAGTTTTTGTCTCTAAGTAAAAGAAAATCAGGAAATGTAACCTTTGGAAATGATACTCCTGGTAAAATCAAGGGTAAAGGGATGGTGACTTTGAGTAATGATAAAGGAAAAGCCCAGGATGTTCTACTTGTAGATGGCTTGAAACATAATTTGATCAGTGTAATTCAAATGTGTGACAGAGGATGTCAAGTGGTGTTCACTTCTAAGGATTGCAAGATAAAGTCTGTAAACTCAGGACAAGTGATGGCTAAATGCATAAGGATAGATACTAATGTATATGTACTAAAATAAGATAGATAAGAGTGTCATATAAGAAAACATGATGAAAGATGGTTATGGCATAGGATACTTGGACATCTAAACTTTGATCACTTAATCAAGCTCAAAAATCTTGAGGCAGTAAAAGACCTTCGAAGAATTTCAAAACCACAAAATTCTGCGTGTAAACCATGCCAAGTAGGAAAGCTAACCAGGACACAGCTTAAACCAAAGAGCTCTACTTCAACAGAGAAACCACTCCAATTAGTTCATATGGATTTATGTGGACCATCAAGACAGGAAGGAACAGGGAAGGAAAATTACTTTATGTTGGTCATTGACGATTACTCCAGACTTACTTGGGTTGATTTTCTCAAAGAAAAAGATGAAACATTTGATAAATTTAAAATATTTAAGGCTTTAACTGAGAATGAAACAGGCAAGAGGTTAAAGGAAATGAGATCAGACAGAGGAGGAGAATTTATCTCAAGTGATTTCAAGGAATTCTGTGATAAACATGGGATCAAGAGAGAATACACAATCCCAGGAACTCCACAACAAAATGGAGTAGTTGAGAGGCAAAACAGAACAGCTCAGCAAATGGCTAGGTCAATGATGAATCAGAAGAACATTGGTCAAACTTACTGGGTAGAAGCAATACACACAACAGTTCATATCCTTAACAAAGACCACCTCATACCACATAGTGACAAGACACCTTCTGAACTGTGGTATGGAAGACCTGCTTCAATCAAACACTTCAAAGTCTTTGGGAGTAAGTTCTACATAAAGAATAATAATGAAAAACTTTGTAAGTATGATGACAAGGCTAATGAAGGCATCTTCTTAGGATATGCTACCAACAGTAAAGGATACATATGCTTTAATAAAATATTGCATAAATTAGTTGATTTCATTGATTTAAAGGTTGATGAAGGAGTCTCAGTAAGAGAGGTGAGTAATACTGAATCAACAATAGATGATATAGGTAAAGTTGAAGTTGAACAGGTCCAAGAATTAGAACAAGAATACTCTGAGTCAGACGAAGATGGAAACACTTAGACAGACTCAAATCAACTGACAACATCAAATTCTTCCTCCGGAATTACTTAAAAGACTCATCCTGCAAGTCAAATAATTGGTGAGAAAGACAAAGGTGTACAAACCAGGAGAAGAATAATCAAAAACACCGAGCAATCACATATAGCCTTCATACCCATGGTGGAACCCAAGAACTTCAATGAAGCCATTGAAGATGGAAATTGGTTAAAATCAATGAATGAGGAAATGGATCAAATTGAGAAGAACGGTATTTGGGAACTTGTTCCTAGACTTGCAGATAAGAATGTAATTGGCTCCAAATGGGTGTTTAAGAATAAAATAAATGAACAAGGACAAATTGTTAAGAATAAATCCAGATTGGTCTGTAAGGAGTACACACAAGTTGAAGGACACGATTTTGATGAAAATTTTGCACCAGTGGCAAGATTGGAAGCCATCATAATGGTTCTGGCCTATGCATGTCATAAGAAATTTAAAGTATATTAGATGGATGTTAAGTCAACTTTTCTTAATGGAGACCTATAAGAATAAGTATACATGGAGAAAACTGAAGGATTTTCACTGACTGATAATCCCAACTATGTATGTAAGTTGAAAAAGGTGTTATATTGACTAAAACAGGCACCACGAGCCTGGTATCATAGATGGGAAAATTTCCTACATGACAAAGGGTTCAGGAAAGGTACTATTGACAGTAACCTATATATAAAATCTGAAGGTGATGATTTATTAGTTGGTGTGGTTTGTGTAGATGACATTATCTTTAGATGCACTAATGATCTATCAGTTCAGTGGTTTGCTAATTCAATGTAGATTGAGTTTGATATGTCCATGATAGGAGAACTTCCATATTTTATTGGCTTAAGAATCAATCAAAGTTCTTTAGGGATATTTATCTCTCAAGAACAGTATTTGAAAGAGATGTTAAAAGGTTTCAGATGGAAGATTCCTCTCCTGTTAATACACATATGGTGGTTGGTTGCAAGATTAGTAAAGATGATATTTCACCTAATGTTGATCAAAGAACATATCGATCAATGATCGATAGTCTTCTATACATCACAACATCCCGTCCTGATATAATGTAGGCTATTGGAATGGTACGTCATTATCAATCTTCCCCTAAACAAAGTCACTTATTAGTTGTCAAGAGAATATTCAAATATTTGAAGGGTACAATGACTTATGGTCTTTGGTATCCTAGAAATCAGAACTTACAATTAACTACATATTCAGATGTTGATTAGGAAAAGTGTTTGGATGAGAGAAAGAGCACCAGTGGAGGTGCATTCTTCTTCGGTGATTCGTTAGTAGCATGGCTTAGTAAGAAATAGGGATCTATCTCATTATCAACTATAGAAGTAGAGTACATTGCTTCTGCTACTTGCTGCACTCAGATTTTATGGATGTTACAAACTCTTGCAGATTTGAAGGTAACTTACACTGACCCAGTTCCACTTCACTGTGATAAAACCAATTCCATTAGTGTCTCGAAGAATCTTGTTCTCCATTCAAAGATGAAACATATTCCAATAAAGTATCATTTTCTCAAAGAGCAGGTTACAAACAAAGTTTTTCAATTGAATTACATTCCAACCACAGAGAAAATTGTAGACATCTTTACTAAACCCCTATCCAAGACACCATTTGAATATCGTCGTCGGAAGCTGGGTGTCATCCCTTTTCTCACCTAAGAGAGTCCATCCTGTCAGGTGGAGTATGTATTGGTTGAATATCTATAACCTCCAACAAGTACTCCAACAACTCAGGGGGAGCATGTTTTCTTTGAAATTGATGTCAAAGGGGGAGAAAAGGCCTGGTTTGAATGCTACAGTTGGAGGTATAAGAAGAATAGTGTAATTTTTCAGGGTTGCCATCAATGCCAAAGGAGGATATTGTTGGCATGTTTATAGGCAGTGTGTTCTTGTAATTGATGGCGATAACAACAACAATGTTGGCAGGTTTAAAGGCAAAGTGTGCATGGAAAGAACAACAGTGAAGACCCAGAAGAGAAAGCTTGAGAAGTTCAGGAGGAATAGTGCATAGTTTCACACAAAGCGCAAGTGTGCGCCAGGGCCAAGGGAAAATTTTTCCAAATCTCCGGAGAGATAGCATTTTGAGACATCCCGACGAGATCCCATACATCAAGGCTCATAGAAGGATCAAAGGTTGTAGAACCTTTTACACTTAAAAAATATTCGAAGTCAGGAGGATGCATAAGCTCAAGAGGAGGAGCGATAGTGGCCATTAGATCACCAATCTCGAAAACCCGATGTTCGTTAGATTAGAGTCTATTGATCAGAGGAAGCATAGAGGAGGAGTATAGATCTAATCCATAAGATCTAAGCATGAGGATCGGCTGTCCTTGGATCTAGAAGAACATGCATGACCTTTAAGTGCAAGGTGAAGTGGGATTACAAAGTCTTGAAAGCAGGGGGACCATTCATCGTCAAGGAAGACATGTGGCAGTAGATGAGTAGATTCGCAGAATCATGAATCAGGAGAACTGCATCGAGCAATCTGTAGATATCGTGAAACGTGAAATCATGACTTGTTCACAACTGTTGATCAAAGAAAATATCTAGGTCGTTGATCTAGAACCATTGCTATTTCGGGTATCGGGAGAACGGATGTAAGGAAACTCCAAAAGTCGCAAAACGTGAAATCGCAACTTGATCTAAGACATTGGATTGATGAGAGATCTGGACTATTTATTTTCCATGAATATGAGACGCGAAGTCGTGAAATGCAAAATTAGAAAGTGCTCAAAATATTTGGCCCTCGATCACAGCGAAAGGTCACATCAACGAAAAGTTAAGGGAGGAGCTAGCATGTCACTAGGATCCACTTCAGTGATAGCCAAAACCACGAAGTTCCCTTTTGATTAGTGAGGTGTCACAACCTGTGGTATAATCAGCAGAATATTGGGGAAGGAACTAGCAATGCTAGGCTCCATTTTGTAGTTTCGTGAGTTGGGAAGATTGAGGCAACTCGTAGTTGGATATCCCAAAATGCGAAGTCGCAAAGCGCCTGTTGGATAGGCATTTGGTCACAGTCGTGATCATGTGGAAGGTAGGGGATTAGTAAGAGGAGCTAGCACCCACTGTGTAAATTTCTCAGAGAGGGAAAAAAAGGCACCAAAGACATGAGTGTGGGAAGGTTCTCTCAGTAACTTGTAGAGACAGACTGATTGTAACTATAGAAAACAACTGATTGCATCTACTAGAGAATTTGAAGAATCTCAGGGTGATCGCTAGAGAATCTAAATAGTCTTGAGGTAACTGCCAGTGGAATAAAGACTTAACATAGAGACGATTGACAGATGGAAAAAGGATCGAAGACTGTAAATGTAACAGAGAGGATAAGATCAGTTGTGAAAGAGAATACACAGAGTTTCAACTGCCAGAGAAGCTAAGGAATCTCAACATAACTCTCACTGATGATGAACATATGGTGCGAACCTCCAGAGAAGATGAGGGGTTGCCATGATGATCAGGAGATGATTCGGTGAGAAAAAAAAAGGTATGCATAACATAGAAGTGATGTAGGTTTGTCATTGAGTGATGCAGGTGCTGAAGTGAAGAAAAAGTAAGGAACATAAAGGAATATTTGAGAGAAGAACAGAAAGCACAACAGACACAAGGAGAGAGAGACATTGATGCAGGCAGAGTAGAGTAGTGTAGCAGAATAGTGATGAAACTGGTAATCCATAGATAAATGTTGTATCACTGTAATAAATTCAAAAAAGAAAAGATGTATATTTCAGGGTGGAAGGGAGGTGCTAGGAAGGACTAGTGTCCTTAGAGTTTCAAGTGAGTTCTTGAACACAAGGAGATGTAGCTTCCATCTGGTTGTAGCTAGAAATACCAGGGTGGCAGGGTGGTGCAAGGGAGAACTGTTGTTCCCTGTTATACAGGTTGGTGCCTGTATGACTGGAAGTTGGTGCTTCCATCGAGTTGGTGTTGGAATACTTAGGGAGTTGGTGCTTCCTTCTAGTGGGTGCTAGATAAACCACAGTTGGTGCTTTCTTCTAGTGGGTGCTAGAGAAAATAGAGAGTTGGTGCTCTCAGCTAGTTGCAACTTGAAAAACAGAGGTTGTAGCCTCAAGAGGAGTTGGAGCTCATAAGTATGATAATTTAAATAAAATAAATATTACTTACCATATCAATAAGAAGAGGTTTTTCCCTTTATGGTTTTCCTTAGGAAATATCTGTCTCTGTATATTTCATGTGTGTGATTGATGTTTAATATTCTATTGCTTACTTCTCTGCATCATTGTGATCGTCATTGAGTGTTCTGTGAATAGTTTTAAATGGGTATAATAGTTTAAGCACAATAACAACTGATTCACCCCTCCTCTCAGTTGTCCAACACTTGCACCTCAAACACAACTTCCATACTTTAATTTTTTTTTGGCTTGGAGTATGACCTACAATAAAAATGACATACCATGGTTTGTTGTGCATGGCAATTTGGAATGCACAATAACTCTACGTTTGTTGTGCATGCCAATTTGGCATGCAAAACAATCCTATGGTTGTTGTGCATGCCAAATTATCATGCAAAGAAGCCACAGGGTTGTTGTGCATGCCAATTTGGCATGCACAACAACCCTATGGTTTTTGTGCATGAAAAATTGGTATGCACTGAAGCCACAGGGATTATTTGCATGCAAAATTTGGCGTGCACAAAAACCATAGAATGAAGCACTATACTTATCATCTATCAACAATGTAAACTTTAAACAATTTCATTATTTAGTTTATTTCCTATCAATAATGGAAAAAAAAACATGAGTTTTAGGATTTGTTCGACATTGTGTCCTTGTCAATCTGGTGTTCACCATTTTTACTAATTATCATAGTCATTGTTTACCAAAAAATATAATGAATTGAGGTTCTCAATAGCTAGACAAAATTATGAGCCCCCCAAAAGAAACTTCTATAAAACAAGAAGATAATCATATCAAGTATTCACCATTTTTACTAATTATCATAGCAATTGTTTACCAAAAAATATAATGAACTGAGATTCTCAATAGTTAGAGAAAATGATGAGACCCCAAAAAGAAAATTTTCTAAAACAAGAATATAATCATATCAAGTAGCTTTTTGAAACCCCAACATAAGATCTAATTATGTTCAACCTTCATGTCAATATCTAAATATGATATCACCATTAAGTGGTGTTGGTCTCAAAATTAACAAAAACTAATAAAAAACTAAGAGGAAATTAACATTTAACTCCAAACTTCAACTCTAAGCCATCATTGAGATAGATCTCTTCATACATGGGAAAAAAAAACATTTATCAAATTTTAAATTTAAAAATTTTAAATAAAATATATCTACAAATTTCAAATAAAATGTACACATACCATTTTAGATAAATCAAAAAAATTATGATTAAATCAAAATTAACATACCAAAATTGTTGAAGTTTCATCTTCCAACATCCATGTCCTCATTTTCTACCAATAATGTAAACATCATTGTAACAATAAAAACAAAAACCAATAACACATATTAGCATATACTTTATTAGCAAATATTTTAAAGATATTTAACATTATTAAATAACAATGAGAAATAATAGCATACCCACAAAAATCATAAAGATTAACATAACCATGTGAGGAAGAATAACATACCCAACTCAAGTTCCACGGATCTAAGATTATTTCTCTCTTTATTATACTTTTTTGGCATTTTTTTAAAACCAAACTTGCATCACTTCCAAAATAGTTACTCTCCAAAATAGTAAATCTCCATATTAAGACATTCTTTGCATAAATATTTAATTTTCTTTTATAACCAAATGCTCTTTCAACATTGCCTACATGATCTAAACAAAGCAAAATCATATCTAGAAAATTTTTAAAGAGAAACATTATGTGCTTGGTAACCAATTTTAGTGTTTAGAATTAGATAATACCCTGAAAATAAATTCACTTGTGTATGTAGAAAGTTCACAAATCTCCATATTAACCCATTCTTCTAGGAAAATACTTATCTCCCCTTCTGTAGTGGAATAGATGTTCTCATAAAATCAAATGCCCTTTCAAATTAAATGACTCACAAATCTCCATATTAAGCCATTCTTCCAAGAAAACACTTATATCTATGAATGTTCACAAATCTCCATATCAAAAGTCATTCTTCCAAGAAAATACTTATCTCCTCTTTCTGCGGTGGAATAAATGTTCTAATATAATCTTTCATGTATATGAAGAAAACAAAAAATTTCACATATATTAAGTCATTCTTCAAAAACCATTTAAATCTTTCATGTTTTTACATGGGATGCATTCATATTACATATAATAAAATGCTCTTTGAAATATTCCTTCATCATGATCTAAACATAAATCAGATCATGCACACACATAGCTTATTTGTAAATCTACAAATGTTGGCTTGTGGTTAGCAAGAAATTAGTTAAGAGTTTGACAATACCCGGAGAAGGAATTCACTTCGTTGCATGTAGAAAACATAAATCTCCATATTACGCCATTCTTAGACAAGAAGGCAAGGAATGCATTAAAAGAAAATTTATAATCTTCCCCTTTTCTGATGTGGGATATAGTATGTTCTCAAATAATTAAATACTCATGTTCAAAATCATCTACATCATGATCTAAAGTTTAAACATATAAATAACATCATGAGTAAGATAATGTAATCATATTTTTAAATCTAGAATAGTTCAGGTTGAATCATGATCTAATGTTAAATAAAATCGATATCTAAGTGAATTTAGAATCTTTCCTCTTTCTGATGTGGGAGATCTATATTTTGTTCTCATATAATCAAATGCTATATTTCAGAATTAGGTTTTCATCATGATCTAAACATAAATAAGATTGAATGTACCATTTTAGATGACGATAATCTTATATAGGAGTTCTATATAATCCAAAATGATTGATCGAGGCGTTGAAAAGTTATATAGACACTAATTGAGTAACCTTTATATAAATAAGAAAGGATTAATTAAAAAGTTGATGGAACATAAATTTGAAAATAGTAAAAAAAATATGCATATTCAACACAAATAAGATTGAACACTTATATATAAAATACCCATCATAAAAACAAGCTAAAACTCACTAATGTGCAATGCACATACATTTAGTTAAGAATCATCATGTATAGACCCATCATTCTCAGGTATGGATGCATCCTCCTCAATCCCACTCTCACACACTCTCTTCTCCACATTCTCTTCAAGCATGGTCTCAGACAATCTCTTCTCCACATTGCCATATAACACATTTCAAATTTGTACATTTGAAAATTAAATTTAAATGATTCAACACATTAAATTGTAGTTTTAAATTTTGAAACATGTAATACATATGATGTGCCAACCTGAATATCATCAACCACACAAGAGATGGAATTCTCATGGTCGATTGAGTTACGGTCTTACCCACCATACCCTAAGATTCAATAAATTATATATTGTTTGAGACATTTTTATTTTAAATTAATAATATAAATGACATTGTAATTTTCATATATAACTGAATTTGCTTTCAACATGCAATGATACCTGTGAACTCCCACCCTCTTCAAAATCTCCCAATGAGAATTGGGACAATACTACCAAAGTAGTGGGAGACAAAATAGGAATTTGTGAACGATGCAACTAAAATTTTTAGATTTCAATGTGTTCACATTAATACAAAAACATAAATTTCATGTATGTTGATTATTCAACAAGTTCTGAAGATTGGACAAATAAAGTGGATATTTTTAAGCACATACCTGATTCAACCCTTCCAAATTAAACTCGATGAATCAAGTCCCCTATTCACTCGAGATTCATTTAACAAATGACCAAATTGAAATGAATGACGATAACAACGTAATTATTTTTAAGGATACAATGATATGTATCTAGATCTACAACTACAATAAAACTATCCTCAAATGCTTGAAACGTGTACTAACCATAAAATATACCAATCCAGTGTTCAGTTCATCATTTTGAACGAACTCCTTCAAACCATTACATAAAAAAATTTCATACTCCCAGATATATTCTATGGACATGGAATCTATCTACTCATCTTTTTTGTAAACAAAATTGACTTGAGAATTGACTTCATCTCTCTGACAGTTCAAACCAACATCAACACTATAAAAAAATGATTCTAAATTTTCTCTGATTGCATTCATGGCCTCCTTTCCAACATACGATGTAGCTTGCATCTTTGAATGTGAGGTAAATTCCCTTGTTGGACGAGATACCAAAGGTCTTGGAGGCCTATGCAATGCTTCATTTCCATATTCCCCTTTCTGATCATATGTTCATCCTTTACCATCCCCATAATAATTAAACCGCAGACTGGTATAATCAGGGTGCATGCCCATGAAAAAATCTAAATAAAATAGTCTATCAAAGTAATGTGGAACCCCATCATTCCATGACCCATACACTACCAAAAATCTATTATAAAGGTGTCATGTTATATTGGGGTGCTTAAAATATTGCACCTTCAACATGTTTCTCTTTGGCCCCTCTTTGAAATTGAACATAGAAATTGCATCTTCTTTTGAAACTCTATTTTTTACTACTTCTCATTTATGAGGTGCCATCACCTCTAAATTTTGTCTCCTCATCAAATCGATAAAACTATCAGTCCTTGGCCACATCTTTTGATATGCATCCATAAATTTCTGCGATGAATGCAAAACAATATCCACGTTTTCTTACTCTCTCGAGGGAGATTCAAGCACGTCAAATCATTTTGCAGCCTTCTTTTAACACCTGAGTATCATTCCAGGGTCATTACTTCAATATACCCTTTCCAAGGAAGCTCATCACCAACATCTGAGGGATAGGTGGACGTAGGTGTGTAATCTTCTATTTATTGATGACGCCCCATGAATCCACCTTCACCCTCTTCACCAACATTGGAATATTCATGATAACGACTCTCTCTTCCATCATATTCTCTCGCGTTAAACTCATCCTCTACACATACACATTTGAAACTAATTACAACATCTATCAAAAACAAAAAACACAAAAAAATTTAAATAAAAAAACAGATATATATATATATATATATATATATATATATATATATATATATATATATATATATAACATAAAGATAAATACACAAAAATACAAACTAAACAAAAATTACGAAACATATTTTATTTTCGTGATGTATTCCCTACATTCTCCGGTGTTGGATTATTAACATGTAACCTATCTAAGAAATTTGCATCCATATCACTATTTTTAGCACTTTTTCTAGATGATCTATTCACAAATTCATTTGATAATATCCTCATCTGAGTAGATTTCCTTTGGTCACTAGTTTCCCCTACCAAGCTTCCCTGTCTTACTAAAATATGGGTCTCCGACATCGTTGGTGTCTCATTCAAAGAATAGGTTCCTCCTCCTCCTTCATTGGATAACCTATATCCTTTGCGAGGAATATTTGGAGACTCTTGTCTCAGCATCTCACCTATATAGATATCCTTTGAAAATCCATGAAGTTCATAAGTTATAGAAAAATAAAATGGAAATATAATTTATAAAACAACTTGAAGGCATTTAAACATTTATAACAACTTCAAAACATCAAATACATATATTGAAAAAACTAACAACTATATTTGTTACTATGATGTTATATATAATGAACATGAAAATATTTAAATATAAAAAAAATGTAGCATGTAGAAGATAAATTGTATCTATGTCTAAATTGTAGAAGCTAATTTATAAGATAATCTATGTGTAACATGTAGGAGGTAATTTTTTTATAATGTTTTTAAAGAGTTATTTATATTATTTAATATTCCTACCAAAGTGAACTTGTTGTGGTATATCTTGGATAAAGAGACTCATCCTTAGTGTACCAAAGCATAGGACAATGCTTGTGCCCCACTCTTCAAGAATAATCAATAAAATATAGTATGAGACTAGGGATAGAGGGAAATAATGAGTAAAAACTAATATATTTTGTACTTGTTATCCCTCATCTAGGGCACAATTGTTCCACCACCATAAAACTCCTAAACCTATGGTTGTAAGCCAAGGTTCTAAATCTAGATGGTGATGCAATATGAAGGAGAGATAATTTAACTAGAACCTTATAGAATATTAAGATATAGGACATATGAACTTGCAAATTACTAAAAGAACTTTAATAAATGCATCTAATAAAATTGAAACAAGGAACAATAATATAAAATTTATTTTCGAGGGATATCCTAAAGAAGGGTTGATCAACCCTACTTCAAGAAACACAGGTAAGGGTTGTTCAAGCCATGGAAGTGTCAATTCAAAATATGATCTCAATATTAGATCTAAATACATATATTATTTATTATGATATAAATATTATATCTACTAGTGGTGAATTCAAAATATCTTACTTGCTTATGTTGTTTTCATAAGAGTTATGGTGTTTCATGCATGAATCATTATTTCATCGAGCTATTTTTAATTCATATAACTTTAAGAATATAACCAATCAAAGTAAGGTTTTTTGGCACATCATTGTGACAAAACCCATCAACAATACTCGTTTGGATCATAGTATAATTTCCCAATGTAAATCTATTTTCGCAATTCAAAAGAAGGTTTGGTGAAAGGGAGGTGACATGCACCATTGTTAGGTTTMTCTAMCAAGTATGTATAGMCATGGGGATATTGGTTAATTTTTTATTTTCCTCCACTAATTGAAGTTGTTTTCTTGGTTTGTTACTTCCCAACAATTCATGACAAGAAAATGACCTACAGCTTCAGTTATAATTCMTCTCCTAACAAATATAATTTCAAGCTACTTTTTGACCTAGGTTCAATGGGAACACACCCTATTTCCCATTCCACTATTGGTTTAGGTTTTTTTTCTTAATCCATGGCCTCCATCATGATAGCTAGCTACTTGGCTTGAAAAATGTCGGGAAAGAAAGTAAGTCTAGGGTGTTGCTGGTGATTATTTATATATCAAATTATGTTAAATCGCATGGTATCTCTAATAATCGATCCTAATATGTTATCCTATAAAGGAATTTCAAAGTATTAGGAATAAATAAAACATAACTCAATAAGAAATAGATTCATCTAACTTAATAGCTAGAGTAATTAATAGTCAATCAAAACTAACATACTTCAACGATCAACTTAGCTATAATACTTATCATGATTAGGCTTCACTTACAACATGATTTTTATAGGGTTTTAACCCATAAAAGCACCCTGACCTAGCTATACATCGATACACACTATTTATTCAGGAAGTTAAGGACTATCCTATTATCTTGTTGTTTGTAAACTCCTTACTTGGAGCCTATTAACTCGAATAGAAGGAAGATACTCTTTACTTCCTACTAATTACTACTAGAACGCAATCAAGAATATAGAACTAGAACTCTACTTTATCAACTCAAACTAGAACTAGAAAAGGAAGATAGAACTTGGTTTATCAGGAACAATAAACTCGATCTATAAAAACTATATTAATCGACATTCCAATAACCAATAACAACAACAACTACAATACTACACAACTTCATGCAATCAACAACATGGATTAGACTAAGGGTTTGATTAGGAAAATAACCCTTACCATACTTATCTTCCTACAACCCCTACTTATACAAAAAATATACTCATTGATCATTCTTAAGACTACTAACAATATATCACTATCTAAGAAACATATCACTATCACAAGAAAAAATCAATTACTTAGCAACAATAGGGGTGAGGTATGAACCTCCCCAACACAAAGCAAAGGATAATAAGGATCTTTCACTAGAACTCAAACCAATCTACTTAACTATATAGAACACAAATTACACTATATTAGGAACAACAATGGATATCATTGACAAAACTCATCAATCAAATCAATGATAACACTAACCTTAGACATCAACCCTTCATCCAACCAACAAACTAAGTTTTCTTATAGGATTCCTAAACTAACTTCACTTTGATTCCTCGTATCCTCACTCCTTCTTCACTAACTTCTTCAACTCTATTACTTAAAAAATATACTATATCCATTAGATTATATTAGGAGCAATGACGACGCAAAAATAATAATAAGACAAAGGAAAGGAAATAAAAGATACTCTTTAATCATCACTAGAAACTCCTAACATACATGCTAGACCTTAGAAATAAGAAGGATAGAAAAAATGGTATACACAAATTAGACTTATGGTCAACAAAAGAAACCTCTCACTAGACTCATTATATTTATGAACCTATCAACAAGCGCTCAAATAATTCAATGATCAATTGGTTTCACGCACCTTTTCCTTGGCACATACGTATATTTAATCTTTCAACCATAAAAACCAGTAACAAAGTGATGTAAGGTAGAGGCTAATTTTATATACGCAACCAGAAAGCATGAGTACAAATTATCAGTTTTACATGCGGCTACCAGATAGGGAAAACTACAGCTACCAGGTATGGAAAACTATGGCTACAAGGTAGGGAAAAATACAACTACTAGTTAGGGTGACAAGGGCTCATTTCTATAGGTACGATGGGGAGGATGGGGTACACAAACACTAGGTAGGAAGGGGGAAATTGAATCATGATTTTTTCTCTCAGAATTAGGCTATGTGCATAATGGGATTTTCACACTTAGTACACAACTTGCTTCTTATTCTGGTTGGTATTCACACTTGGGATTCATCGACATTCGTAATAACATAACATCTATTAGTTTCTTAGAAGCCACATAAGGAACATTCAAGACAAATTGATTCATATACAGGGCCATAACGATGCATCATTTTTCAGAATCATGCATCATGGAATTATCTATCTCAGTTACAAAGGGATTTCGTAGGGATTCAAAGGCAGAAATATCATTGTTTGTGTGTTGTTTTTTATATCACTTTAATGCACATTGATAAGTTTGTTAAAATTTTAGATTCTAAGTTCATATGGGAAGGATATTAGTTGATATTAATGATGGGGAAGAATCTATGTGATCTCCATGTTTATCATAAAACTTTATAAAAAATTAAAATTAACATCTTAAAAAAATATAAATAAAACACAAACTTATAAAACTGAATTTTGTGTCACTAAAACCCAAAATAGTGTATTACAATGTTTATCAAGTACAAATCAATATATCAATATTGGTATGAGTGAATATATAAATATCGGTATCAGTGTCATCTTTTTCTTTGGGCATGGCCAGGGCTTGACTTGACTTGGCACTCATTTCAATACTTATTTTGTTATCTGATTTTGGGTTATAATGATAATTTTCATTAGAATAAAATCTATCAAAAATCAAGGAACACATAACATCATGGAATCATTGGAATGGATACATCCTTTGCCCCACCCACCACCCTGGGGATCTCTTTCATTTTCTTTGGGATTACCACATTGTTTGATCTCCAATTTTGTATTTTGAACAGATGGTTTGATCTCAGAATCAGGCTATGAAGAAGGCTCATTCATCATGATTTTTACTCTATGAATTACCTAACTTTATTTGGCATTGTTATGTTATTGTTCAGATGCACATGTGACTATTATTATTCTTGATATGTGAAAATACCACCTATTGTCTTTGAATTGATACTTTAAGGTTCAATGACATGTTGTGCGTGCTTGTTTCCAAAGGGATCTATTAGTTAAGTCATTTTATGGGTGTTTTTCATAATATTACATGTTTGTTTGAAGGCAAGTTTGCAGGCACTCTAATTCTTGGCACTAAGCATAATGATGAGATTTTCATGAATGAGATGAAAAATATTAGTACCCGAACTAATAGAAAAGAGTGGTGTACTGATAAAGGTACCCGAGCTAATAGACTAGAGTGGCGTACTGATTAAAATACTCGAACTAATAGACCAGAGTGGTGTACTGAGAAGGGTACCCAAATGACAACATCAATCAACACCTGCAACAACCAACGCCAAAAAAAACCCACACCAGCAACAACCAACGCCAACCGCGAACAACATAAACTGCCAACCAAATGTCTCTCATCACCAAACTCTCAACTTTCCATGAAAGGGTGGATTGATCGATGTGAGAGCGATATATAAAAATGTTTTTGATCGAAAGGTGTTTTTGGACAAAACAAGTTTTTGGCTGAAAGATTATTTCGGACGAAACATCTTTCGGCCAAAAAGATGTTACCGAATGAAAAAAATCCATCTGGATAATATGGTACATGACAGTTGAGGGCGTTGTCAAGGTACCGTTTGATTTGATGTCTAAAGGTTCGACGGAAAAAACTTGTCTTTCCGCCGAAATAATTAGTAGTTTGGCCAAAAAAGGTCGCTGGGAATTTTGGAGATCCGATTCTCACAAAAGTGTTACCCACCTTCATGATGTTACCCATATATATATATATATATATATATATATATATATATATATAGTAAATACTATAAAATGTTAAAAGAAATAATGTTCTCTTTATATATTTGTTTTCCTTATCCAATCAACTTTAAAAACCATAACACATACATACATAATATATGAGAAAGTTATTGCCAAGTTTAGCAACATTGAGGGTTGGTAAGAAGAAATTGACTATAATATACGAGTCAAGAAAGAATGTCCCCTATCCCCTACCCTTTTGGACATCTATATTGATAACTTAGAAGATTGTTTGGAGAACGCATGTTGTGTTGGGCCGACTCTCACTATTATAGTCATCATCATCCTTATTTATGCTTATGATATTGTTCTTATGGCGAAGATTCTCTATGACCTAGGTAAGAAACCAATGACCCTCAAAGACTTCTGCTATAGCATGGAAATGACTGTGAATACTGACAAAAAATGTTATGATAATTGTTGGAGAGGCATTTTCGATAAGTTTTTTGATCTATGCTAGAATAAGTCAAAGATTAAAAGGAAGTTAGAAGATAGACCAGAGCGCATGAAGGGAGTGGACTTCAAGAAGTCAAAGAGCACGACATAAGGATGCACAAAGGAGCAACACACAAAAGGCGGAAAACGATTATAAATCATTGGGATTTTGGGTACATCTTCTTCACTTTTGTAATGGGATTAACCCTATGTTTATGTATAAATATGTAAAGGGTTTTTGGGTAAAAGGGGGTTTTACATATGAGAAATTCCTGGTGGTTTTTGGGAAAAGGAGTTGAGTGAAGGAAGAAGTCTGAAGTATGAATGAGGAGTGAACTCTCACTATAACAGAATGGCTAGGCAAGTTTGGGTAATGTTACAGTTGCATAGTTTGTAGTGCAGTGCCCAATTGTAAGAGAATCATCAATGAATAATAATAGAAGCCAATTGTTGTGGACGTAGCCCATGTTGGGTAAACCACATTAATTTTGTGTTGCTTAGTGTTATTTCACAATGATGGTAATACTTCCCTATGATGATGAATGTGTTACTAATATGTGGTGTTATAATGTCACGCATAAAATGTGTTTAATGCTACTGTAACTGTTAAGTAATTGGAACTACGCACATGAGTGAATGGTAGAAAGAGCATGAAAAATCCCCCATTTGCACTCATCACTGCAGAATCTTGGTTCCTGCAACCCATATAAATTCCTTGAGTGAGACTTCACTTTCTCTGTAGGTGATTCTGACAGGGATGGTGTCTAAGGGTTTTGTTGGTATATAGATGATTAACCCCAGGTCTGCCCAATGTGCGCCAACAAATGGTTATGTTTCCAGGAATGAGAACTATAACTGAGGGGAATGTTTTGGAGGACGAATAGGGAATAAATTGAAGAATGGATTGAAAGGAAGCAACGATACTTTTCCATAGAACATACTAGAAACCCTAGGCTCAACAAGAAAGGTATGTTTTCACATATCTACATGAAATTTTCTTTGGTTAATTTCCGATTATTTTGACTGAATGGTTAGAAAGTCTAGTGGAGAATGTTGGGAGGTATAGAACTGAAGCTTCAAGAAACTGGACTCATGATCTGATAAGACAACTCAATACAGTAATTAATAAGGTTTCTTGCATGATTGATTTCTGGTTGAATAGTATATTGGGGGTTATGTAACAATGTTCACAGTAGATTGTGCCTAGTATTATAGTGTCACAGAGAGGGAATTTTTCAAGGGTTTGTGTGGAATATATTTGAGCACATTATCCACTTGGATAAAGATGTTACTTTTTGATAAATATGTCATGAAGATGGATTCTGACAACTAGGCACCTTTGCACACATAGGGGGACTAGGGGATGATCAGGAGAGGGTCTGAGAGTGGGAAGAATGACTAAGGATAAGATGGAATGAGGATTCTGAGAGAAGAGGATATTGAATAAGATGGAGAGGTTTGGGTATGGAACTGTGGAAAATGGTTTAGATATAGTTGGAAAGAGATTGTGACTGGGAAAGAAGAGAAGCATAGAGAATTCGAGGAAAGTAACCCCTATGTAGTGCTTCAGATCACACCATACAGATAAAGGAAAAGGAAAGAAAGAGATCATTGATACTATCCAACAAAAGAAGGAATTCTATCTCAGATCATAATCTGTGTCAAACCCACGACCATGTGTGTGTCATGAATTGAAGCACGAACTGAGACTTGTTCAAGAGTAATTGTAATAAGTAGAGGAAGTCAAAGTAACAATCAAATTAGTTGGAGAAACACAACAAACTAGATTCATTGAACATCACCAAGGGTAAGTACAACACCTAGTGCAATGACATGGATAGATCATACATTGAGAACCCATGAGTTTTAAGGAATGGGGTTGGAGGGCCCTGAGTAAAACTTGTTTGTATGAAACACAATATGCACTATGAATAATGTCCAGGACAAGGTGACGAAGATCACACAGTTGTCCATGATGTTCACAGGTCATGCAATGCTATGGTATATGAATTTTCAAACAACTACACCAGTCATACATTCAAGAAATTTGACAGAGATCAGACAAGTGTTGCTAAAGGAATTCAAAAAGTCAAAATATGAATCTCAATATATCACAGAATTTAAAAAAAATAAAAATGTACAAAATGATACAATGAGGGATTATTATGAAATATTTAAATATGTGATGGGTCAATTAAAATTTCAGATTCCTGATGAGCATCATTGATAATGGTTTATAGCAGTCCTATTGTCACACTTTCATTTTCCGTTAACACAACATAAGGTCATGTTGCAGCCAAAAGCATTGGAAATAATGATGAAATTGGACGCATGTCCTATAGGAGATGGAACAGGTATGGTACAGGTATAGTCACAACTAGTTGTGCTAAGAATCCAATTATTAGAGATAACGAAGGAAAAGAAAAAGCGTGAACATGGTGGGTGTATAACATGTAAAACAAAAGGCCATTAGAAGGAAGAGTGCCCAGCTTTCATGTAGTATATGGACACAAGAGAACAAAACCCATTGGTAGGAGGATTGGGGTATTGCGAGATATGTAAGACATGGGGCCATCACTCGAATGATTTTCCTTTACTATATAAATATTGGAGTACCTCGAGAACTTTATTATGTATTTTTTGCAAATCGGTGGGACATGATGAGAAATATTGTTGCACATTCAAATTAATGAGAGAGTACACTTCAGATGTGTATAGAATCCAGGAAGAAAATGTCATAGAATAAGGAGGAATTCCAAAGTATAACACTCCAAGAGGATTTAATCAGGGTGGACGTTGAGGTTCCGACAGAGATCGAGGACATGGAGGATTTGATTGAGGAGGCATAGGATTGATAATTTTTTATAATTTAAATCAATCGGTACATTTATAAAGAGGTTGCCCAAATCATTACATGATGTGCATGTATTCCAGAGCCTTTGATTATGAGACATAAGACTGTCCTCAACTAATAGTGAAGTGGCACATGAGAGAAAATCATAATCAACATCATACCTAACATAAAAATAAGAACCAAAACCTATAGATGATAACCAGTGAATAACATGATGATCAACCAAGGATAGGAGTTGTTATGTGCAGTGGAACAAGAACCGAACTAGATGTGACGAATAAAGGAAAGTGGGTGCAACATTGGATAAGGAAATAAGTTGAGCCCATGTCAGCATTCAATCAACTTAAAGAAAAAGAAACCTACTAGCAAGCAAGAAAGGATATACTAGGACCAAAATTGATAGTCTCAACGTCTAAGACACCACTAGTATATGATATTTTTTCGTTTTATGATCGCACTATTCCAAAAAGGCCAGTCGAAAAGGTAAATAATTTGAAAGAATTTCTAAAAAGTTGTTTAGAATTGATGCAGTATGAGAAAGGATTGAATGGACTAGGTTGAATGGTCGATCAATACACATAAGACAAAGAAGTACCTATGATGCAGAAATCAGTGAATGAATTCTTGTGAAAGAAGAGGGAAAAAAAAGAGTTCAGATTAAGTGTACAAATAGGAGAATATGACATGGATAATGCCATATTGGAATTAGGATCATATGTCAATCTTCTTCCAAGATAGGCCTGGGATATCATGGGGAAACCCAATCTATTTTGGTCAAATATTCATTTGAGGTTGGATAACAAACATAAGATATTCCTATCGGGATATTGGTAGGAGTACATGTTAATATAGATGAAGTGTGCAGTATAACTGATTTTGAGGTTATTGAGATCGTGGATAACAATTAGTCATACCCATATTTGCTTGGAATGGATTGGGCCTTTAACAACTAGGTGATCATCATCCTCGATAAAAGAGAGATGATATTTGAAGGAGGAGTCTTAAGGTCACTCTGCCATTAGATCCTATGGAGTAAGAGGATATGTGGAGCCCGTGAGAAAGGAAATTGATAACTTATATAGCATGATAGTGCACATGGATGATTACACCAACCCCGCAATAGATGGTGCACTTAGTTGGAGAAGCATCATATATTGTGCATCAGACTTGGAGGAAGGACTTGAACACTGGCAACACTAGTTGTATGAAGTGTCGACTAGAATATGTCTTCACCTTACCTACTCTTTGCACTAGATCATAACAAAGATACTTGATACGCCAAAGTTTGACCGATTAACTGAGGTAAGTTCTTTTTTCAATGAATTTGAGTTTTCTATACCCGAACAACAAAGGATAATAGCATTAGATGTTGCACTAAGAGAAACTCTAGAAAGATGGTAGGAAACCCACAAGTAAAAGATAAAGGATTGGCAACACTATAAAAGGTTGATGCAGATCAGGTTTGGAACAAAAGACATCATGCACAAGTATACAGGGATGACCGATCTAAATGACAATTTTGATAGATTCCTTACAACTTGGAGGCATGTACCAAAGAAGGAATGGAAATACATGTTACTACATATACTAGAGACAGTTCCTAGGAACTGGTATTTAGAGCTAGAAGTGCGCAGAGGGACAACGAACTGGGAATATTTCACCTAAAACTTTAAGGTGACATTTAATTTCAAAGTTGAGTCACATTTAGTAGATGCTTCCTTACAAGACATTAGAGGGAATTGTTTTATGAAAGAAGGTTAAGTAGAAATAGTACCTACATGTAATATGTAGAGACAGTCTATGATAGTTCCTGAGCTATTAGAATGTTATAATGTTATCAAGTAAGACCGAGAAGAAGACCCAAGAAATATACAGGTACTAGAGATAAAAGGGGAGAACGACATAGTAGGCCCAACACTTGAATCTAACACATATGTGAAGCCCTTAAAATGCAAGGTAAACATTGTCTAGAAGGAGAAACCAAAATTTTCAAACATTGGTGATTATTGGAATGATGAGACTTTGGAAAATATTGCAAACCTATTGTGCGAGTACCAGGATATTTTTCCAACAACCATTTGAGAGATGAAGGGAATAACTAGAGACTTGGGAGAGATGAATATCCCATTGAAACCATATTCTATGTCAGTAATACAAAGACCTTATAGATTGAATCAGAAGTACAAGGAAAAAGTGGAAGCAGATCTTGACAGAATGATAGAAGCTGGTATAATTGAACCCGTCGCAGAGTCTGAATGGATAATTCCAATGGTGGTTCAAGATAAGAAAACAGGGAGTATTATAATTTCTATAGACCTAAGGAAGTTCAATGATGTATGTTTGCATGACCCGTTTCTGACCCCCTTTACAAATGAAGTATTAGAAAATGTAGGAGGGAAGGAATCCTACTTGTTCACCGATGGATTTTCAAGATACCATCATATAAGGATTGCACTAGAAGACAGACATAAGACAACATATGCGATAAAATGGGGAAGCTATCAATATATAGTGAGTTCATTTGGGTTAAATAATGCACTTGTTTTGTTTTCTAGAGTAGTTGTTGTAGCCTTTAAGGATTTTATTCATAAGTTTCTTGAAGTGTACTTAGACGATTGGAATATCTTTAGCCTATTGGGAGATCACATAGAAACTCCAAGGTTGATGCTTGATAGATGAAAAAAATATCATATTTCATTAAACTTGAAGAAATGTATTTTTTGTGCACGTTTTGGGATATTGTTAGGGCATGTGGTGTGCAAGCAGGGTTTGTTAGTTGATCCTGCCAAGATAGTAGTAATTGTTAATTTCCCACCTCCTGAATCAGTGAGATAGTTGAGAATGACTCTAGGTCATACCAGATATTATAGGAAATTCATTAAAGGTTATGCATATATTACAACCCCAAATGGGAAGTTACTAAAGAAAGAAGTTAAGTTTATGTGGAATGAAGACTGTCAGAAGGGTCTGGACGTATTAAAATATAAGTTAGTCATTGCACCCATTCTGGTTTTCCTGGATTGGAAGAAAGAAATTCATGTTCATATGGATGCCTCATCGATAACACTAGATTCAATGTTAGCTCAACCAGGAGAGGGAGAGTTAGATCATCTAGTTTTGTTTACTAGCAGGAAGTTGTCAACTGCTGAGAAGAATTACGTGACGATGGAAAGGTAAGGATTGGAAATGGTGTATTCCTTGCAGAATTTCAAACAATACTTCTTTAGGTCCCATTTCAATATGTATATAGACCATTCTGCACTCAGATATCTAGTGAACAAGCCAATGTTGGGGGGCAATAATCTGCAGATGGTTATTGTTGTTCTAGGAGTATGACTTCGAAGTTATTGTGAAGCCAGGGAAATTGAATGTAAGACCAGACTATTTATCATGGATAATGACAGGAGAAGATAAAGGGAACCTAGATGATAGTTTACCAAATGTGCATTTATTCTCAGTTCAAATGGTATATGAAAATTTTTCATAAATTTTCCAATACTTGAGTACATTAGTAGCCCCATCCAATATGACAGTAGCACAAAAGAAACAACTAGTTCTTAAAGAAGTATATTATCAGTTGATCGTAGGAAACTTATATAAGTTAGGCATAGATTAGATACTTGAATGATGTGTGCTAATACACAAAATACCCATGATCCTAGAAGAGTCACATGATGGAACTGTAGGAGGAAATTATTAAGGAAAGGTGACATCATACATGATATTGTGCATAGGATTATAGTGGTCAACCCTCCATAAATATGTGAAGGAATATTTCCATAGCTGCAACATTTTCCAAAGAGTAGGAAGACCATCATGAAGGTATGAGATGCCTTTGAATCCACAAGTTACCTTGCATGTGTTTGACAAATGGGAAGTGGATTTTTTCCGGACCCATTAATCCACTAGCAAGAAGAATAGGAGCTAGATACATAATTACCATAATGAACTACTTGACAAGATGGGTAGAAGCAGAACTAGTTACATATTGCAGTGCAAAGACAACCGCACAGTTCTTGTTAGAGAACATATTTACAAGGTTTGGATGTCCTAAAATACTTATGAGAGACTAGGGGAATCACTTTTTGAACAAGACAATTGCATTAGTGACAAAATAATTCGAGATACAACATCAAAAGAGCATTCCATATCACCTGCAAGACAATGGAACAGTGGAGGCCTTCAACAAGATATTGGGGAATTGACTGAGGTGTGCAACATAGGACATGATGATTGGGAATTAAGAATCCTTGCAGAGTTATGGGCTTATAGAACTACATACAAGAATATGATAGGTCAGACGCTGCTTAGATTAGCGTATGAGAAGGAAACAGTAATTCCCATGGAGTTTCTTGTACCAAGTTTTCACATTGTTGTAATGACATACGTTAAGGTATCTAGAGAGGTAGTGGGGGGAGGGGTAGAGCCCATAGTGATAATAGTGGAGGCCATTCAATGTACGGTGGAATAGTTCCACTATATTATTAAATAAGGCCCACTATGGTAGTTAGATATAATAAATGTAAGAGAACTTCTTAGATGGTTCTACTTCTAGAAGATTCCTCCTCTAGAATGTTCTTAGGTGATGGTAGCACTAGATAAAGGGGTTCAAGAAATGTAATGAGATATGAATATAATTATTGTATTGTGAGATGTATCTCAATAGGAGTATTCTCCCTCGAAGAGGAAACTGAACAGGAGAGGATCCCTTCCATAATAGGATCCATTGTATGGTGTTTCCCTAACCTAAGGGCTTGATAGTAATAAAAAAGATTTTGAATATTGTTATTCTATATATATTGTGGTTCTTTTGTATTTATTTCTTTGGTTCTTAAGAATTGGCATTAGAGAACTTTCCTTGGCCAAAAAAGGGAATAATGTTTTTCTCTTTTTGCATAATTTTTCTAGGGAAAAAAAAGAGGGTGATGCACTTCATGTTCATATATGAATCTTTACGAGTTGAATTTGGCAAAAAAAATTGGGTATTTGAATTAATCTCGAAAAAATACCCAATTTCAAAAACAAAATCAGCCGAAAAAAAGTTCGGGAAGTGAAGTTAGGAGCATTTTAAATTCAATAGTTTTTCAGGGATTTTCCAAAAAAAGTCGCAATTTTCTGCAGTAATTTATTGTTCTATTTTTTTCAGTTTTTTCATGACGGCGGCGAGACTACAGAGTTCATAACTTTTCATAGGGTGCTCAGATGGATATTTCCTCTCAAACCCTCAAATAAATTCTACAAATGACTGAAGCATTCAAAGCCCAATGGTATGAAACATTAAATGACACATTGGATGACTTTGTATATGGCCTCACAGATGGCCTTGATGATAGTTTTCATAGTATTCAAGATTCATTGGATAATATGCAGGAGATATTTCTTATGGAAGACATCAGGGATGAATATAATCAATAAATATATGCTTGGTATGATTTTGAGGCCGATTGTGATGATTGGTATATGGAGAGTTGTGATTTCTAGGATGAAAACCACTTTCATATTTTATTTGATGACTCTAATCTACCTTATGTAGAGAGAATCAATGTGACAAATTTGGAGCCAATGATTATTACCAGTGTCCATCCTACATATTCTACAGTGGTATTATTCCTTTCATATTCTGCTACGACCCTTTTCCACTATGTGGATGGGTATTCTTATTTAGATCCACATGAAAGGTGTCATTGTTTAGAGCATCATTTTGAGTTGGTTATTGGGTTCCAAAATATTCCATAGGGAGTTCACATGAGCACTTGGAAATGGGACCCAGGTTTACAATGGAGGTTGAACTACTTCAGCATGGTGGCTTCCATTTCTCAATGGGACCCTGTTTCTCTAGTCTATTTCAACACTATGGTCCACACTTATCCATGTGACCCTGGTATATGGTTGTACATCAAGAATTGAGGACAATGCTTTCATAAGTGGGATGGAATGTAAGGTAGCTAGAGAGGTAGTGGGGGGGCCTAGAGGGCCCATAGTAATAATAGTGGAGGCCATTCAATGTAAGGTGGACTAGGTCCACTATATTATTAAATAAGGCTCACTATAGTAGTTAGATATAATAAATGAGTATTTAGATATAATGAATGTCAGAGGACTTCTTAGAAGGTTCTACTTCTAGAAGATTCCTCCTCTAGAATGTTATGAGGTGATGGTAGCACTATATAGATGGGTTCAAGCAATGTAATGATATATGAAGAGAAATATTGTATTTGGAGCTGAAGCTCATTAGGAGGAAGCTCCCTCGAAGAGGCAAGTGAAAATGAGAGGATCCCTTCCATAATAGGATCCATTGTATTGTGTTTCCCTACCCTAAGGGTTTGATAGTAATAAAAGAGATTTTGCATATTGTTCTTCTATATCTATTGTGGTTCTTTTGTATTCATTTATTTTGTTCTTAACACAAACCTTACATATTATGACGCAGTAGAAGAAAGTCTATCACAGTTACTAGTTCTAGAGGAAGATTTGTTTATTGCATGATTCCATCAGCAAGTACGAAAAGCATGAGAAAATGCATGGCACAATAGACACATCAAGAAGAAAAAGTTTTAGACATGAGATCTAGTATTTTTTTATGATATTAAGTCCATAAAACACCTAGGAAATTTCAATATCCACTAGCTAGGGCCATACATAATCAGACGTGTGACTAACACAGGCGTTGTTTAGTTAGAACATTTGGATAAACAAGTCATGTAAGGAGTAGTGAATGGGAGTCGAATGAAACTTTATAGGGACGACCATACTTTCGTGCACTAGAAGAGTTGCACAAGTTAAAATTATATCAAAAGAATATTATAGCAAGAAAATAAAGAAAAAACAAGAAAAGTAGGTAAAACAGGAAGAAAAAAAGCAAGAAATGGGTTAAGGGAAGAGGTCAGAAATTGAGGAGGAAAATAAGTTTTGGTTAGTAAGAAAAGAGTAAAAGAAATAAACTATTGCATATGAGAGAAAAGTAAGTAGAAATGAAAGAAACAATATTGTGCAGAAGGATGAGATTGCACAGAAGGAAGAGATCGTGCAGAGAGACGAGACTATGTAGATGCCAACTAAAAGAATTTAACACAATCCATGATGGGATGTGCAATAAATATTTATCATGACGATGAAGTAGTGGAACTGCACAACTTTAAATGTGGAAAACCATGGCAGATTGTAGAATTAAACAGATAATTCTCCAAGGATACAAAGTACTGGAGCATTAAAGAAGGTAATGAAAGATAACCAATGGTGGATTAGACAAAAAATTTAGGAACAAAGGAAATCTATAGCTGGAAATGCAATATAAAATAATGCAAAGGGAAAACGAGGAAATTTTATTGTTTGTTAAGATTGCACAAAGATTCAAAGTTGATGAGACGAAGCTCAGAATCAAGTTAGAGAACCATTTGGAAGTTGTTACCAACATCGTAGAGGGATATGGAACCTAAGGTATGGAAAACATCAACATCAATACCAAAGAATCTGCGCCACCAACCCACAACGATGCCTATAGTTCAAGAGACACAGGAGGCTTCATCCTAAACAGAAATATTCCACTAGGATTATATCCCATTGAGAAATCCATCAGCGGAATAGGTCCATTTACAGAAGGAGGAAAGGTACCCATTTGTTGAGCCATTGATTCCATGAGTCAGGGTGGAAGGGGATATGTTAAGTATGATACCAACTCTGAAATATTTTGACCATGATATCACCGACGAAAATAAGTTTCCAAAGCTCATATCCAGTAAGTTTATGATGAAAGCCTTTAGTTCGGAGACCCACATGATAGTCATAGAACCACAGGTGTGGGATAGGGGGTTCTAGAAATTAGGTCTTCTAATCTTGTTCGATATACCATATTTTGGATGGATCCAGGAGATCAACGTGTGTGTGAAAATGATGCTAAGTTATGTGCATGGATGATACATATGGATTGACAGACCAGTATCCATTGATACTAATTTAATAGTGCATATTGCAGGTCTTCCACCACAGGGGCATGACCCCGCACCATTGTTTCTTGAAAAAAAGAATGAGAAATATCTCGCTAAGAGCATCAAATAAAAATTTCATACATTTTGTGGAAATTGTGATCTGGATGTCACTAGCATATGTGACCTGATGATAATGTTTTTGACGCAATCCTCAGCCTATAAATTGTAGAGGAAATGCAGAAGAGACAAAGTTCCATCAACAGTTATAGCGGTTGCAGAACGATGTGTAGAGGGTGTCCAGATGAACTGAAAAACCTTTTTGTTGAACTAATTTTTTATTGACTGCGAGGAAGTGCAAGACAAGGGGATATAATTACACTAATCTTGGTTATTGATATTAATCACGCTATCTACTTGGAGGGATTCATACAAGAATTAGTTTTTGGGAGTCAAGGAGAAGCCTTGCTTAAATGCGCACTATCAGAATATTTGGTACACTACACATGAGGCATGCTAGATGGACAATAATGTCACATTCTATATCTACAAGAAAAATATCACAGAAAGCATAGGGAAGACCTCATGCATACCACCACATGTATTCGAGGCATACAAGGCAGTGGAATGTTTTAAGGCAGGTCGTCACCACATGTACGATTAGGAAAATAAGGACCCATATCAACAATGGATACTGACACAATACCAATTGATGGAATAGGATATGTGAAACATTGCTTGATTGGGATGAGGAGTGGATGATTCTACCCAAAGCGATAGAGCCATCAGCGTAGCCAAGCCCAAAAATATACGATGTCAATGAAGAGGAAGAAGAATAAGATGACTAGGACAAAGGGAAGGGCCTTGCGGAGCCAATTCCATAGCTTGCAAAGTGCAATGATAGAAAGAGAAAAGAGCTAGAGATAGGGAGACTCAGATAATAAAGGTCCAAGCACAAAGATATTAAAAAAGTGGTTATTCAGGTGTTGACAGAAGAAGATTTGGAGAAGATAGGTGACCAAGTAAAAGAAGTCACTAACGAAACATTTGAGTGTGCGGCACAACAACATGAAGAGAAAAAAAAACCCATGCAGGCTCAAATGGCAGAATTGTGAAAACTATTAGAAGCCACAAACATTGCACTAGGGAGAAAGATACAGGAGGAACCAACAACCAACACTACCAAGACTGGTGAGGTAGGACCAACAATATCCCAGCCCTTGGTAATCGTAGGAGAACGAAGGATGATTAATCTAGCAATAGGGGAAGTTGATTTCCCCATGACCGAAATGAAAGAATAGTCCAGGGAATTAGGCCACATAGATCTAGTGCTATCGCAATTACCAATGGATGTATTGTAGGAGCTATAGATGAGCGCAAAAAAAGAGTTGAACATACACGTCGAGAAGACATCCAGTGAGCGAGTAAAGATTACAACAGAGAATGTTGCATTAGAGATAGAGTACAAAAAGTAAACCAAGAGCATGATGAGGTCGTGCAGAACATAGAACAAATGCAACATGCATTCGATAGAGTATATGAAGAACTCCCAGAGGAGTAGATCGAGAAGGAGGCGTCGATGGAAGATCAAGTCATAAATATAAGTGAAGCCATTTAGGGCTTCTACTCATGCATAGTTTATCTAGAAGCATGCGTAACACCTAGCACTCCAGCTAAAGAGAGGGAGACAAGGAAGAAAACTCAACTCTCAATGTCACAATTTCATTTTCAAGCTTCTCACACTTCTTTTCTTTCTTTATCATCTGGATCTCCATTACTTCTTCCTTTATTTTTCCTTTCCTTTATTTTTCCTTCTTTTGCTCAAAACTGGTTACTACATATAGTGGATGCTTTGCTTTGCAGAATCCACTGCATTCAATATGCCGATGAAATCGAACAAACTTTTTAGTCACATTCTTCTCTCATTGGAAGATTGAAAGTCCAAATGCATGACAGCATGTTCTGCAATATGCACAATGTAAAAATGTTTCTTAGTTATTAGTTTTTTAATATTTCTATTAAACAATTATGTTTGGAAATTGGTAACTTATGAGTTAAATTTTTTTATAAAACTAAATTATAAAATAATCGTTTTATATGTAAAATTTTAAATTATTTTTCATTTTCATATGGAAAAAAACTTTATTTTAACTTTTCAACAGAGAAGAAATAAGTTCCATTTATCTAGTCAATCTCCATATCATCAGAATCTTTCTTGTTTCCAAAACGAAAGGAAAAGGTGCTATTCCAATCGATTTGTCTGTGTGGTGAAGTCGAAGGACAAACATGTCTGGCGAGCATTATACACCATCCAAATGTATAAATTGCAATGTTTTTTGGAAACGTCGGATCTGCATTATAGCCATACCCATTACACAATTCCTGGAATATTCAGTGGTATAGCTACCCTCCTCTTTATAAAATTGTAATCGAAACGTGCCACTAATACAACCGCATTTTTTTATGCTTAGTACATTTATTAAACCATGGTAATCCAAACTTGCCATTCACACCAGTTTTTTGTATGGTTATGAGCATGTTTATTGGAGTACCTCAATTTTTAAATGGTTAATAGCATATTCGTACAAAGAACATCATAGAGCTTTGAAAAAAAGTTGAACTAAATAGTTTTAGATGTCTGAGATGTAAGAAAGATGTAGTTACGATTATTAAATAAAAAAATTTAATAATAAAATAAAGTTAAAATTATTTAATAATAAAATAAAGTTAAAAAATTACATTGGTTATAATTAATCAATGATCCAAACATTTGTGCATTTTCAATAGTGAATAGATTAGCTTGTGGTGCAGTAACATAGTGTCACTTGAATGTCAAGAGGTCCACAAAGTATCATAGGATAACCATATAAAGTGTTGCAAAAGTATAATTAATTTTTATATAATTTTCTATTTGTTAAATAAGGTATTTTATTTTCAGTTTTAAATTTAAAAATGTATTTTTTTTTGTTATGGAATA
>ML802593.1:190649-206047 GCA_009831015.1 Picea engelmannii | reverse complement strand
ATACATAATATATGAGAAAGTTATTGCCAAGTTTAGCAACATTGAGGGTTGGTCAGAAGAAATTGACTATAATATACGAGTCAAGAAAGAATGTCCCCTATCCCCTACCCTTTTGGACATCTATATTGATAACTTAGAAGATTATTTGGAGAACGCATGTTGTGTTGGGCCGACTCTCACTATTATAGTCATCATCCTCCTTATTTATGCTTATGATGTTGTTCTTATGGAAAAGATTCTCTATGACCTAGGTAAGAAACCAATAACCCTCAAAGACTTCTTCTATAGCATGGAAATGACTGTGAATACCGACAAAAAAAGGTTATGATAATTGTTGGAGAGGCATTTTGGATAACTTTTTTAATCTATGCCAGAATAAGTCAAAGATTAAACGGAAGTTATAAGACAGACCATAGCGCACGAAGGGAGTGGACTTCAAGAATTCAAAGAGCATGACATAAGGATGCACGAAGGAGCAACACACAAAAAGCGGAAAACGATTATAAATTGTTGGGATTTTGGGTACATCTTCTTCACTTTTGTAATGGGATTAAACCTATGTTTATGTATAAATATGTAAAGGGTTTTTGGGTAGAAGGGGGTTTTACATATGAGAAGTTCCTGGTGATTTTTGGGAAAAGGAGTCGAGTGAAGGAAGAAGTCTGAAGTATGACTGAGGAGTGAACTCTCACTATAACAGAATGGCTAGGCAAGTTTGGTATAATGTTACAGTTGCATGGTTTGTAGTGCAGTGCCTAATTGTAAGAGAATCATCAATGAATAATAATAGAAGCCAATTGTTGTGGATGTAGCCCATGTTGGGTAAACCACATTAATTTTGTGTTGCTTAATGTTATTTCACAATGATGGTAATAATTCACTACGATGATGAATGTGTTACTAATATGTGGTGTTATAATGTCACGCATAAACTGTGTTTAATGCTACTATAACTGTTAAGTAATTGGAACTGTGCACATGAGTGAATGGTAGAAAGAACATGAAAAATCCCCCATTTCCCCTCATCACTGCAGAATCTTGTTCCTGCAACCCATATATATTCCTTGAGTGAGACTTCACTTTCTCTGCAGGTGATTCTGACAGGGCTGGTGTCTAAGGGTTTTTTTGGTATATAGATGATTAACCCCAGGGTTGCCCAATGCATGCCAACAAATGGTTATGTTGCCAAGAATGGGAACTATAATTGAGGGGAACGTTTTGGAGGACGAATAGGGAATAAATTGAAGAATGGATTGAAATGAAGCAATGATACTTTTCCATAGAACATACTAGAAACCCTAGGCTCAACAAAGGTATGTTTTCACATATCTACATGAAATTTTCTTTGGATAATTTTCGATTATTTTGATTGAATGGTTAGAAAGTCTAGTGGAGAATGTTAGGAGGTATAGAACTGAAGCTTCAAGAAACTGGACTCCTGATCTGATAAGACAACTCAATACAGTAATTAATAAGGTTTCTTGCACGGTTGATTTTTGGTTGAATAGTATATTGGGGGTTATGTAACAAAGTTCACAGTAGATTGTGCCTAGTATTATAGTGTCACAGAGAGGGAATTTTTCAAGGGTTTGTGTGGAATATATTTGAGCACATTATCTACTTGGATAAAGATGTTACTTTTTGATAAATATGTCATGAAGATGGATTCTGACAACTAGGCGCCTTTGCGCACATAGGGGGACTAGGGGATGATCAGAGGAGGGTCTGAGAGTGGGAAGAATGACTAAGGATAAGATGGAATGAGGATTCCGAGAGAAGAGGATATTGAATAAGATGGATAGGTTGGAGTATGGAACTGTGGAAAATAGTTTAGATATAGTAGGAAAGAGATTGTGACTGGGAAAGAAGAGAAGCATAGAGAATTCGAGGAAAGTAACCCCTATGTAGTGCTTCAGATCACACCATATAGATAAAGGAAAACGAAAGAAAGAGATCATTGATACTATCCAAAAAATGAAGGAATTCTATCTCAGATCATAATCTGTGTCGAACCCACGACCCCATGCATGTCATGAATTGAAGCATGAACTAAGACTTTTTCAAGAGTAATTGTAATAAGTAGAGGAAGTCAGAGTAATAGTCAAATTAGTTGGAGCAACACAACAAACTAGATTCATTGAACATCACCAAGGGTAAGTACAACACCTAGTGCAATGGCATGGATAGATCATACATTGAGAACCCCTGAGTTTTAAGGAATGGGGTTGGAGGACCCTGAGTAAAACTTGTTTGTATGAAACACAATATGCACTATGAATAATGTCCAGGACAAGGTGACGAAGATCACACAGTTGTCCATGATGTTCACAGGTCATGCAATGCTATGGTATATGAATTTTCAAATAACTACACCAAACATACATTCAAGAAATTTGACAGAGATTCAAAAATTCAAAATATGAATCTCAATATATCACATAATTAAAAAAAATTAAGAATGTACAAAATGATACAATGAGGGATTATTATGAAATATTTAAATATGTGATGGGTCAATTAAACTTCCAGATTCCTAATGAGCATCATTGATAATGGTATATAACAGTCCTATTGTCACACATTCATTTTCCGTTAACACAACATAAGGTCACGTCGCAGCCAAAAGCGTTGGAAATAATAATGAAATTTGACGCATGTCCTGTAGGAGATGGAACAAGTATGGTACAGGTACAGTCACAACTGGTTGTGTTGAGAATCCAATTATTAGAGATAACGAAGGAAAAGAAAAAGCATGAACATGGTTGGTGTATAACATGTAAAACAAAAGGCCATTAGAAGGAAGAGTTCCCAGCCTTCGTGTAGTATATGGCCACAAGAGAACCAAACTCATTGGTAGGAGGAGTGGGGTATTGCAAGATATGTAAGACATGGGGCCATCACTCGAATAATTTTCCTTTACTATATAAATATTGGAGTACCCCGAGAACTTTATTATGTATTTTTTCCAAATCGGTGGGACATGATGAGAAATATTGTTGCACATTTGAATTAATGAGAGAGTACACTTCAGATGTGTATAGAATCTAGGAAGAAAATGTCATAGAATAAGGAGGAATTCCAAAGTATAACACTCCAAGAGGATTTAATCAGGGTGGACTTCGAGGTTTCGACAGAGATCGAGGACATGGAGGATTTGATTAAGGAGGCATAGGATTGATAATTTGTTATAATTTCAATCAATCAATACATTTAGAAAGAGATTGCCCAAATCATTACATGATGTGCATGTATTCCAGAGCCTTTGATTGTGAGACATAAGACTGTCCTCAACTAATAGCGAAGTGGCACATGAGAGAAAATCATAATCAACATCATACCTAACATAAAAATCAGAACCAAAACCTACAGATGATAACCATTGAATAACATGATGATCAACCAAGGATAGGAGTTGTTATGTGCAGTGGAACAAGAACCGAACTAGATGTGACGAAGAAAGGAAAGGGGGTGCAACAATGGATAAGGAAATCAGTTGAGCCCATGTCAGCATTCAATCGGCTTAAAGAAAAATAAACCTACTAGCAAGCAATAAAAGAGATACTAGGACCAAAATAGATAGTCTCAACATCTAAGACACCACCAGTATATGATATTTTTTTGTTTTATGATCGCACTATTCCAAAAAGACCAGTCGAAAAGGTAAATAATTTGAAAGACTTTCCAAAAAGTTGTTTAGAATTGATGCAGTATGAGAAAGGATTGAATGGACTATGTTGAATGGTCAATCAATACACATAAGATAGAGAAGTACCTATGATGCAGAAAGCAGTGAATGAATTCTTGTGAAAGAAGAGGAAAAAAGAAGAGTTCAGATTAAGTGTACAGATAGGAGAATATGACATGGATAATGCCATATTGGAATTAGGATCATATGTCAATCTTCTTCCAATATAGGCCTGGGATATCATGGGGAAACCCAATCTATTTTGGTCAAATATTCAGTTGAGGTTGGATAACAAACATAAGATATTCCAATCGAGATATTGGTAGGAGTACATGTTAATATAGATGAAGTGTGCAGTATAGCTGATTTTGAGGTTATTGAGATCGTGGATAACAATTAGTCATACCCATATTTTCTTGGAATGGATTGGGCCTTTGACAATCAGGTGATCATCATCCTCGATAAAAGAGAGATGATATTTGAAGGAGGAGGCTTAAGGTCACTCCGCCATTAGATCCTATGGAGGTAAGAAGATATGTGGAGCCCGCGAGAAAGGAAATTGATAACTTATATAGCATGGTAGTGCACATGGATGATTACACCAACCCCACTACAGATGGTGCACTTAGTTGGAGAAGCATCATATATTGCGCATCAGACTTGGAGGAAGGACTTGAACAATGGCAACACTAGTTGTACGAAGCGTCGACTAGAATATGTCTTCACCTTACCTACTCTTTGCACTGGATCATAACAAAGATACTTGATACACCAAAGTTTGACTGATTAACTGAGGTAAGTTATTTTTTCAATGAATTTGAGTTTCCAATACCCGAACAACAAAGGATAATAGCATTAGATGTTGCACTAAGAGAAACTCCAGAAAGATGGTAGCAAACCCACAAGTAAAAGATAAAGGATTGGCAACACTATAAAAGGTTGATGTAGATCAGGTTTGGAACAAAAGACATCATGCACAAGTATACAGGGATGACCGATCTAAAAGACAATTTTGAGAGATGCCTTACAACTTGAAAGCATGTGCCAAAGAAGGAATGGACGCACATGTTACTACATATACTAGAGACAGTTCCTAGGAACTGGTATTTAGAGCTAGAAGTGCGCAGAGGGACAACGAACCGGGAATATTTCACCTAAAACTTTAAGGTAGCATTTAATTTCAAAGTTGAGTCACATTTAGTAGATGCATCGTTACAAGTCATTATAGGGAAATGTTTTATGAAAGAAGGTCAAGTAGAAATAGTACCTACATGTAATATGAAGAGAGAGTCTATGATAGTTCCTGAGCTATTATAATGTTATAATGTTATCAAGGAAGACTGAGAAGAAGACCCAAGAAATATACAGGTACTAGAGACAAAAGGGGAGCACAACATAGTAGGCCCAACACTTGAATCTAACGCATATGTGAAGCCCTTAAAATGCAAGGTAAACATTGGCTAGAAGAAGAAACCAAATTTTGCAAACATTGGTGATTATTGGAACGATGAGACTTTGGAAAATATTGCAAACCTATTGTGCTAGTACCAGGATATTTTTCCAACAACTATTTGAGAGATGAAGGGAATAACTGGAGACTTGGGAGAGATGAATATCCCATTGAAACCATAGTCTATGCCAGTAATACAAAGACCTTATAGATTGAATAAGAAGTACAAGGAAAAAGTGAAAGAAGATCTTGACATAATGATAGAAGATGGTATAATTGAACCCGTCGCAGAGTCTGAATGGATAATTCCAATGGTGGTTCAAGATAAGAAAACAGGGAGTATTATAATTTCTATAGACCTAAGGAATTTCAATGATGTATGTTTGCATGAACCGTTTCTGACCCCCTTTACAAATGAAGTATTAGAAAATGTAGGAGGGAAGGAATCCTACTTGTTCACCGATGGCTTTTCAGGATACCATCATATAAGGATTGCACTAGAAGACAGACATAAGACAACATATGTGACAAAATGGGGAAGCTATCAATATACAGTGAGGTCGTTTGGGTTAAATAATGCACTTGTTTTGTTTTCTAGAGTAGTCGTTGTAGCCTTTAAGGATTTTATTCATAAGTTTCTTGAAGTGTACTTAGACGATTGGAATATCTTTAGCCTATTGGGAGATCACATAGAAACTCCAAGGTTGATGCTTGATAGATGAAAAAAATATCATATTTCATTAAACTTGAAGAAATGTATTTTTTGCGCACGTTTTGGGATATTATTAGGGCATGTGGTGTGCAAGCGGGGCTTGTTAGTTGATCCTGCCAAGATAGTAGTAATTGTTAATTTCCCACCTCTTGAATCAGTGAGATAGTTGAGAATGACTCTAGGTCATACTAGATATTATAGGAAATTCATTAAAGGTTATGCATATATTACAACCCCAAATGGGAAGTTACTAAAGAAAGAAGTTAAGTTTATGTGGAATGAATACTATCAGAAGGGTTTGGACGTATTAAAATATAAGTTAGTCATTGCACCCATTCTGGTTTTCCTGGATTGGAAGAAAGAGTTTCATGTTCATATGGATGCCTCATCGATAGCACTGGATTCAATGTTAGCTTAGCCAGGAGAGGGAGAGTTAGATCATCCAGTTTTGTTTGCTAGCAGGAAGTTGTCAACTGCTGAGAAGAATTACGCGACGATGGAAAGGTAAGGATTGGAAATGGTGTATTCCTTGCATAATTTCAAACAATCCTTGTTTAGGTCCCATTTCAATATGTATATAGACCATTCTGCACTCAGATATCCAGTGAACAAGCCAATGTTGGGGGGGATAATCTGCAGATGGTTATTGTTGTTCTAGGAGTATGACTTCGAAGTTATTGTGAAGCCAAGGAAATTGAATGTAAGACTAGACCATTCATGGATAATGACAGGAGAAGATGAAGGGAACCTAGATGATAGTTTACCAAATGTGAATTTATTCTCAGTTCAAATGGTATATGAAAATTTTGCATAAATTTTCCAATACTTGAGTACATCAGTAGCCCCATCCAATATGACAGTAGCACAAAAGAAACAACTAGTTGTTAAAGCAGTATATTATCAGTTGATCATAGGAAACTTATATAAGTTAGACATAGATTAGATACTCAAATGATGTGTGCTAATACACAAAATACCCATGATCCTAGCAGAGTCACATGATGGAACTGCAGGAGGAAATTATTAAGGAAAGGTGACATCATACATGATATTGTGCACAGGATTATAGTGGTCAACCCTCCATAAATATGTGAAGGAATATTTCCATAGCTGCAACATTTTCCAGAGAGTAGGAAGACCATCATGAAGGTATGAGATGCCTTTGAATCCACAAGTTACCTTGCATGCGTTTGACAAATGGAAAGTGGATTTTTTTTTAACCCATTAATCCACTAGCAAGAAGAACATGAGATAGATACATAATTACCATGATGAACTACTTGACAAGATGGGTAGAAGCAGAACCAATTACATATTGCAACACGGAGACAACCACACAGTTCTTGTTAGAGAACATATTTACAAGGTTTGGATGTCCTAAAATACTTATGAGAGACTAGGGGAATCACTTTTTGAACAAGACAATTGCATTAGTGACAAAATAATTCGAGATACAACATCAAAAGAGCATTCCATATCACATGCAAGCCAATGGCACAGTGGAGGCCTTCAACAAGATACTGGGGCATTGACTGAGGTGTGCAACATAGAACATGATGATTGGGAATTAAGAATCCTTGCAGAGTTATGGGCTTATAGAACTACATACAAGAAGATGATAGGTCAGACGTCGTTTAGATTAGCGTATGAGAAGGAAACAATAATTCCCATGGAGTTTCTTGTACCAAGTTTTCACATTGTTGCAATGACATACTGTAAGGTAGCTAGAGAGGTAGTGGGGGGGGGGGCAGAGCGCCCATAGTGATAATAGTGGAGTCCATTCAATGTACGGTGGAATAGGACCACTATATTATTAAATAAGGCCCACTATGGTAGTTAGATATAATAAATGTAAGAGAACTTCTTAGAAGGTTCTACTTCTAGAAGGTTCTACTTCTAGAAGATTCCTCCTCTAGAATGTTCTTAGGTGATGGTAGCACTAGATAAAGGGGTTCAAGAAATGTAATGAGATATGAAGATAATTATTGTATTGTGATATGTATCTCAATAGGAGGATTCTCCCTCGAAGAGGAAACTGAACAGGAGAGGATCCCTTCCATAATAGGATCCATTGTATGGTGTTTCCCTACCCTAAGGGCTTGATAGTAATAAAAGAGATTTTGAATATTGTTCTTCTATATATATATTGTGGTTCTTTTGTATTCATTTCTTTGGTTCTTAATAATTGGCATTAGAGAACTTTCCTTGGCCAAAGAAGGGAATAATGTTTTTCTCTTTTTGCATAATTTTTCTAGGGAAAAAAAAGAGGGCAGTGCACTTCAGGTTCATATATGAAGCTTTACGAGTTGAATTTGGCAAAACAAATTGGGTATTTGAATTAATCTCGGAAAAATACCCAATTTCAAAAACAAAATCAGCCGAAACAAAGTTCGGGAAGTGAAGTTAGGAGCATTTTAAACTCAATAGTTTTTCAGGGTTTTTCCAGAAAAAGATGCAATTTTCTGCAGTAATTTATTGTTCTATTTTTTCAGTTTTTTCATGACGACGGAAAGACTACAGAGCTCATAACTTTTCATAGGGTGCTCAGATGGATATTTCCTCTCAAACCCTCAAATAAATTCTACAAATGACTGAAGAATTCAAAGCCCAATGGTATGACACATTGGATGACTTTGTAGATGGCCTTGATGATAGTTTTCATAGTATTCAAGATTCATTGAATAATGTGCAGGAGATATTTCTTATGGAAGACATCAATGATGAATATAATCAAGAAATATATGCTTGGTATGATTTTGAGGCCGATTGTGATGATTGGTATATGGAGAGTTGTGATTTCTAGGATGACAACCACTTTCATATTTTATTTGATGACTCTAATCTACCTTATGTAGAGAGAATCAATGTGAGAAATTGGGAGCCAATGATTATTACCAGTGTCCATCCTACATATTCTACAGTGGTATTATTCCTTTCAGATTCTGCTACGACCCTTTTCCACTATGTGGATGGATATTCTTATTTGGATGCACATGACAGGTGTCATTCTTTGGAGCATCATTTTGAGTTGGTTATTGGGTTCCAAAATATTCTATAGGGAGTTCACATGAGCACTTGGAAATGGGACCCAAGTTTACAATAGAGGTTGAACTACTTCAGCATGGTGGCTTCCATTTCTCAATGGGACCCTATTTCTCTAGTCTACTTCAAAATTATGGTCCACACTTATCCATGGGACCCTGGTATATGGTTGTACATCAAGCATTGAGGACAATGCTTTCATAAGGGGGATGGAATATAAGGTAGCTAGAGAGGTAGTGGGGGGGCCTAAAGGGCCCATAGTGATAATAGTGGAGGCCTGTCAATGTAAGGTGGACTAGGTCCACTATATTATTAAATAAGGCTCACTATGGTAGTTAGATATAATAAATGAGTATTTAGATATAATGAATGTCAGAGGAATTCTTAGAAGGTTCTACTTCTAGAAGATTCCTCCTCTAGAATGTTATGAGGTGATGGTAGCACTATATAAATGGGTTCAAGCAATGTAATGATATATGAAGAGAAATATTGTATTTGGAGCTGAAGCTCATTAGGAGGAAGCCCCCTCGAAGAGGCAAGTGAAAATGACAGGATCCCTTCCACAATAGGATCCATTGTATTGTGTTTCCCTACCCCAAGGGTTTGATAGTAATAAAAGAGATTTTGCATATTGTTCTTCTATATCTATTGTGGTGCTTTTGTATTCAGTTATTTTTTTTTTAACACAAACCTTACATATTATGATGCAGTAGAAGAAATTCTATCACAGTTACTAGTTCTAGAGGAAGATTTGTTTATCGCATGATTCCATCAGCTAGTACAGAAAGCATGAGAAAATGCATGGCACAATAGACACATCAAGAAGAAAAAGTTTTAGACATGAGATCTAGTATTTTTCTATGACATTAAGTCCATAAAACACCTAGGAAATTTCAATATCCACTAGTTAGGGCCATACATAATCAAACATGTGACTAACATAGGTGTTGTTTAGTTAGAACATTTTGATAATGATCCGAAATCGGATTCAGAAGGCTGTCAGGGCATGAAAAATGCTCAAAAATGAAAGTGCTCGGAATCTGACGAAACCAACACCATTGCGTCCGGCTCGTCTTCCTGATTCCGGTGGTATAATTTTTATGGCAAACGGAGTCCGTATGGAGAAGATATCGCATTATGTCCGTCGAGCCAAACAGGCAAAATTTTGGGATGCTGACTGTACCTGTCCGTACAGTCCGTACAGGACACGTGTCAGTCCGTACAGGGACATGTGGCACATCCGTACGTGCGACACGTGGCACGTCCACACAGGTGACACGTAGCAGCATCAGGGGACGACACGTGGCAGGTCCGTACGACGACACGTGGCAGGTTCCGTACAGGACATGTGGCAGCACTGGAAGGCGACACGTGTCATGCTGATTTGGCATTTTCGGCGTGCATTTGGACCAATCCTGGAGTGACACGTGTCACCACTGGAAGGGTGACACATGGCACGGATGACGTCAGCAGTTTGCGTGGCTCGGATGACGTGGCATACGGAGGATGACGTGGCGTACGGAGGATGACGTGGCAATGACGCGACAGTTTGATGTGGTAGCACGTGGTCCAATCAGATGTCGACACGTGGCAGTTTTTTGGGCAAATGAATGGGTGCCACATGGCCCAATCAAGGGCTGCCACATGGCACCCCGCGGTTGGCTGTCTGTTTATGTGTAAAAGCTCATAGCGACGCCGGGGATTCGAACGGGTGACCTCCCGTTAGCCCAAAGTCTTTGCAACGACCGAGTTACCGTTACACCACACGTTATTCGTTGTTTGATATACGGGTATATATGTATTTCAATTTGAATTTTGGTTTGGTTGGGCCGCGACCGGGCCGGGGCCTAGCCCCAGCCCTTGGTCGTGCGCCGTTTAAACATGACCGCATATATATAATGTTTGCGCGCGCGGGAATTGACCCGTGATAAATGTAAACAGTTGGGCGGTTATAACCTTAGCCCGAGGGTTCTATGTGAGCCATGTGACCGGGTTTTCAAACCACATTTTACATATAGCGCGCGGGGTATGAAAATAGCGCGGAGTTTACAATACGCCACGGTTTTATGTAACGGTTGCTATGGTTATAACCGTGCGCGAGGGGGGGCTATGTTGTAAGCCACGGCCCTATGCATATACCTTGGAACCGGGTGYTGGAGCAAAAGGGGGCTAGGGCCAACGCTTAGCCCGAAGGGCTAGCGCTTGGCCGTATGGCTGCCATACGACCTTGCTGAGAGGGGCCGCGCCTAGAAGAGGGGGCCAAAGGCCAATATAACTAATTTATAGTTAAAAGTGGGTTATTTCAAACACTTTTTAATTAATTAATGTAATTTAACTCCTTTTTAATGTAATTGGGGGTTATTGGGCTTTTTAAGAGCCTAATTTTTGGGAGGAAGTTGGAGATTGACAACCAACTTTCCCAACTATTTAACCAAGGCTATGTTGAGGCCATTTGGGCAGCTTTTGTAATCTTATGAAGCTTTTGGATAGTTTTGGAGAGCAGAGATGCTGAGGCAAGGCCAGGTCTAAGCCAGTTTGAGGCAAGGAAGCTGTTGAGGTAGAGATGTTGTCGGACGATTTCTGAGAGTTCGGTATATCCGTTTCAGGTGCCGTAAGTTGTGCGAGATTCTAGAGATCATGGTGAACAAGACCAGATCAGTCTAGGAGCCAATTGGCAATTGTAAATATGTACTAATAATCTTTTGAAAAGAAATCAAGAAGCCTCCCTCACAGAGAAAAGGCCCGGAGACGTAGGCAAAGTTGCCGAACTCCGTTATCAAACTTGTGCATTATGGTTTGCTATTTTCATTGTTTTTCAGATATGAAATTATGTTAATGGCTGTATAATTCCTTTCTTTTCTCGCTCTTTCGTTAAGTTTCCCAATGATCAATTAATGCATGCGAATAAAACTCAACCATAAGTCATTTCGAAAAAATCATGACGGATCAGATAAACAAGTCATGTAAGGAGTAGTGAATGGGAGTCGAATGAAACTTTATAGGGACAACCATACTTTCGTGCACTAGAGGAGATGCACAAGTTAAAATTATATCAAAATAATATTATAGCAAGAAAATAAAGAAAAAACAAGAAAAGTAGGTAAAACAGGAAGAAAAAAGCAAGAACCAGGTTAAGGGAAGAGGTCAGAAATTGAGGAAGAAAATACGTTTTGGTTAGTAAGTAAAGAGTAAAAGCAAGAAACTATTGCATATGAGATAAAAGTAAGTAGAAACAAAAGAAACAATATTGCGCAGAAGGATGAGATTGCACAGAAGGAAGAGATCGTGCAGAGAGACAAGACTATGTAGATGATAACTAAAAGAATTTAACACAATCCATGATGGGACGTGCAATAAATATTTATCATGACGATGAAGTAGTGGCACTGCACAACTTTAAATGTGTAAAACCATGACAGATTGTAGAATTAAACAGATAATTCTCCAAGGATACAAAGTACCGGAGCATTAAAGAAGGTAATGAATGCTAACCAATGGTGGATTAGACAAAAAATTTAGGAACAAAGGAAATCTATAGCTGGAAATGCAATATAAAATAATGCAAAGGGCCAACGAGGAAATTGTATTGTTTGTTAAGACTGCACAAAGATTCAAAGTTGATGAGCCGAACCTCGGAATCGAGTTTGAGAACCATTTTGAAGTTGATACCAACATCGTAGAGGGATATGGAACCTAAGGTATGGAAAACATCAACATCAATACCAAAGAATCCGCACCACCAACCCGCAACGATGCCTATAGTTCAAGAGACACGAGAGGCTTCATCCTAAACCGAAATATTCCACTAGGATTATATCCCATTGAAAAATCCATCAGCAGAATAGGTCCAGTTACAGAAGGAGGAAAGGTACCCATTTGTTGAGCCACTGATTCCATGAGTCAGGGTGGAAGGGGATATGTTAAGTATGATGCCAACTCTGAAATATTTTGACCATGATATCACTGATGAAAATAAGTTTCCAAAGCTCATATCCAGTAAGTTTATGATGAAATCCTTTAGTTCTGAGACCCACATGATATTCATAGAACCACAGGTGTGGGATAGGGGATTCCAGAAAGTAGGTCTTCTAATCTTGTTTTATATACCACATTTTGGATGGATCCAGGAGATCAACGTGTGTGTGAAAATGATGCTAAGTTATGTGCATGGAGGATACATATGGCTTGACAGACCAATATCCATTGATACTGATTTAATAGTGCATATTGCAGGTCTTCCATCACAGGGGCATGACCCCGCACCATTGTTTCTTGAAAAGAAGAATGAGAAATATCTCGCTAAGAGCATGAAATAAAAATTTCATACATTTTGTGGACAATGCGATCTGGACGTCGCTAGCATATGCGACCCGATGATAATGTTTTTGACACAATCCTTAGCCTATAAATTGTAGAGGAAATGAAGAAGAGACAAAGTTCCATCAATAGTTATAGCGGTTGCAGAACGATGTGTAGAGGGTGTCCAGATGAACTGAGAAACCTTTTTGTTGAACTAATTTTTTATTGACTGCGAGAAAGTGCAGGACAAGGGGATATAATTACACTAATATTGGTTATTGATATTCATCACGCTATCTACTTGGAGGGATTCATACGACAATTAGTTTTTGGGAGTCAAGGAGAAGCCTTGCTTAAATGCGCACTATCAAAATATTTGGTACACTACACATAAGGCATGCTAGATGGACAATAATGTCACATTCTATATCTACAAGAAAACTATCAGAGAAAGCATAGGGAAGACCTTGTGCATACCACCACATGTATTCGAGGCATACAAGGCAGTGGAATGTTTTAAGGCAGGTCGTCACCACATGTACAATCAGGAAAATAAGGACCCATATCAACAATGGATACCGACACAATACCAATTGACAGAATAGGATATGTGAAACATTATGCTTGATTGGGATGAGGAGTGGACAATTCTACCTGAACCGATAGAGCCATCAGCGTAGCCAAGCCCAAAAATATACAATGTCAATGAAGAGGAAGAAGAATAAGATGACTAGGACAAAGGGAAGGGCCTTGCGGAGCTAATGCCATAGCTTGCAACGCGCAATGATAGAAAGAGAAAAGGGCTAGAGATAGGGAGACTCAGAAAATAAAGTTCCAAGCACAAAGATATTAAAAAAGTGGTTATTCAGGTGTTGACAGAAGAAGATTTGGAGAAGATAGGTGACCAAGTAAAAGAAGTCACTAACGAAACATTTAAGCGTGCAACACAACAACATCAAGAGAAGAAAAAACCCATGCAGGCACAAATGGCAGAATTGTGAAAACTATTAGAAGCCACAAACATTGCACTAGGGAGAAAGATACAGGAGGAACCAACAACCAACACTACCAATACTGGTGAGGTAGGACCAACAATATCCCAGCCCTTGGTAATCGTAGGAGAACGAAGGATGATTAATCTAGCAATAGGGGCAGTCGATTTCCCCATGACCGAAATGAAAGAATAGTCCAGGGAATTAGGCCACATAGATCTAGTGCTATTGCAATTACCAATGGATGTATTGTAGGAGCTACAGATGAGCGCAAAAAAAGAGTTGAACATGCACGTCGAGAAGACATCCAGTGAGCGAGTAAAGATTACAACAGAGAATGTTGCATTAGAGATAGAGTACAAAAAGTAAACCAAGAGCATGATGAGGTCGTGTAGAACGTAGAACAAATGTAACATGCATTCGATAGAGTATATCAAGAACTCCCAGAGGAGTAGATCGAGAAGGAGGCGTCGATGGAAGATCAAGTCATAAATATAAGTGAAGCCATTTAGGGCTTTTGGTCATGCATAGTTGATCTAGAAGCATGCATAACACCTAGCACTCCAGCTGAAGAGAGGGAGACAAGGAAGAAAACTCAACTCTCAATGTCACAATTTCATTTTCAAGCTTCTCACACTTCTTTTCTTTCTTTATCATCTGGATCTCCATTACTTCTTCCTTTATTTTTCCTTCTTTTGCTCGAAACTGGTTACTACATATAGTGTATGCTTTGCTTTGCAGAATCCACTGGAGTCAATATGCCGATGAAATCAATCAAACTTTTTAGTCACATTCTTCTCTGATTGGAAGATTGAAAGTCCAAATGCATGACAACATGTCATGCAATATGCACAATGTAAAAATATTTCTTAGTTATTATTTTTTTAATATTTCTATTAGACAATTATGTTTGGAAATTGGTAACTTATGAGTTAAATATTTTTATAAAACTAAATTATAAAATAATCGTTTTATATATAAAATTTTAAATTATTTTTCATTTTCATAGGGAGAAAAACTTTATTTTAACTTTTCAACAGAGAAGAAATACGTTCCATTTATCTAGTCAATCTCAATATCATCAGAATCTTTCTTGTTTCCAAAACGAAAGGAAAAGGTGCTATTCCAATCGATTTGTCTGTGTGGTGAAGTCGAAGGACAAACATGTCTGGCGAGCATTATACACCATCCAAATGTATAAATTGCAATGTTTTTTGG
>ML802593.1:104884-121797 GCA_009831015.1 Picea engelmannii | reverse complement strand
TAGGACAACTGAATGAGTGAGTGAATGATGATTGAATGATCACTAGAAAATGCACTAAGTCCAAACTATATGTATGTATGTTCCCAACTTGACACTTTTCATGTTGGGAGCTACTTTGGCCCATTTGTCCCCATCCTTAGAACTTAGGATAAAATAATTATCCATACTTTATAAATTAATGAATATTAATATAGTATTACTTTTTGGCTTAAGCTCCCTAGATTATCCCTTTTCCTCAACTTTTATCCCCCCCATTTCCCTAACTAGTGGAGTTTAGTCCCCCATAAACTTTTATCGTGGTCACTCTACATGCATCAATGTATTATATTAATGATGAGACATATAGAAAAATAGGCTCATTGGCCTTTAACATATAGGCTCTCTAGCCTAATTCAAAACATAGGCCTCCTAGCATATAATAATTGGATCACCAGCCTATAAAACACAACATATACACAAAGGCTCCTTGGCCTAAAAATCACATGCACTTATGTTTGTTGCACGCAGTATCCTGAAATCTGCACACTTCATCATTTTAGTGTGCAGTACATGTGCACACTATACCATGGAAGGTGCATACAAAAATGATATCAAAAAACTCACTAGCTTAAGTACATTTTCATTTACATTTACAATTAGGTTCGGCCTAGGAGTATTACAATCCCCTCCCCTTATTTATGCATTGTCCTCAGTGCATTATGTACACATATCAACAAGATTTCCAAAATCTTCAAAAAGATGTGGGTATTCTTCCTGCATTGCATCCTCATACTCCCAAGTAGTGTCCTCAAGACCATACCAGGTCCATTAGACCTTTACAAGACCTATGGCTTGATTTTGGAGCTATTTGATTTTCCAGTCCGGAATGTGTACCATATGTACTTGGAAAGTGCCTTCTTGCTCCACCTGAATCACATTCCAATCAATAACATGATTATAATTAGGCATATATTTCTTAAGAAATGATAAATGAAATACATTATGAATGCTCATTGATGTAGGAAAGGCAAGCATGTATGATACAGGCCCAATTCTCTCTAGGATTTCAAACGGCCCACAATAGTGAGCTGCCAACTTTGAAAAATTTCTCAACTTCAGGGAACTTATGTTGGCCTTCACTTTCAAGAATACATGGTCCCCCACTTTAAATTCCCTGTGATTCCTACCCTTATCAACATAGCTTTTCTTCCTATTTTGGGCAGCCTTTAAATTTTGTTTTACTTTCTACTTTTTCTCCTCCATTTCCCTAGGTAAATCTGGCCCAACCACTACTCTATATATTGGTTTATCCCAACTTACCGGTGTGTTGCACCTTCTTCCATAAAGTGCCTCAAATGAGATCATCTTTAGAGATGTTTGGTACCCATTATTATAAGAAAACTCTACTAATTGTAGGTAGTCTTCCCATTTTTATGGTTTATCCATCACACACATCCTCAACATACCTTCAATCACTTGATTCACCCTATATGTTTTTCCATCTGACTCTAGATGATAAGATGTGCTAAAATTCAAATTTGTTCCAAATCCCTTATATAATCCCTTCCAAAAATTTGAGGTAGATTTTGGATCTCTGTCAGACACAATTGTCTCCGATATACCATGTAATCGAGAAATTTCTCTCATATAAACATCAACAATGTTGGCTTCCTTGTGAGTGAGCTTAACTGGAATAAAATGGGAAATTTTAGTAAGCTTATCCACCACTACCATGATAGAATCATGTTGCTTGTTTGTTCTAGGCAGTTTGGTGATGAAATCCATTGTTACAACTTCCCATTTCCACTCAAGAATGGGTAATGGCTGTAACAAACCAGTTGGGTGTCTATTATCAACCTTTAGCTTTTGACATTCCAAACATTCGACAATAAAATCAACAACTACTTTCCTCATTCTTGGCCAATGATATTGGCTCTTGATAGCTGCAACAGTTTTCGGATAACCTAGGTGCCCAACATAAGGTACATTATACATTTCTCTCAATATCAGATTTTTCAATTCTTGAGAATTTGGCACATAAATTCTTCCCCTGTACATGAGAATTTCACCATTTTATAGCTTATAGTCTTCCATTTTATTCTGCAAAATACCTTGCTGTAATTTTTTCACTAATTCCTTGTATTTCAAATCTGATTTTCCAGCCTCTAAATTTTTTTGTTTCAAATCTGATTGGTGCATGCTAATGGTTGTAGCATGCAACTCATGCACTCTTCTATTGAGTGCATCAACCACTTTGTTCTTTTTCCCCTTGACATGATTTATATCAAAGTCATATTCACTAAGAAATTCTAACCATCTTCTTTTCCTAACATTTAGAGTTGGTTGATCAAATAAATATTTCAGACCATTATGGTCTGTCTTCAGCGCAAACAATTTCCCCATGAAGTATTGCCTCCACTTCCTTAAGGCATGCACTATGGATTCCAACTCCAAATGATGAGTGGCATAATTCCTTTCATGCTCCTTCAAATTTATTGATTCATAACATACAACAAACCCATTTTGACTAAGGACTCCACCAAGTGCTTCTTTACATGCGTTTGTGCATACAATGAAGTCTGCATTTGGATCTGTAATCCTTAAAATTGGAGCACTAGTTACTAATTGCTTCAAGTGTTGGAAACTCTTTTCACAATTCAATGTCCATTGAAACTTCACACCTTTCTTTTGCAAGGAAGTGATTGGGTGTGCAATCTTTGATAATCCTTCAATAAATCTCCTATAGTAGCCTGCAAGGCCCATGAATGATCTGACCTCTATCACATTCTTTGGAGCTGACCATCCTCTAATGGCTTCTATCTTCTCAAGATCCACTACTATCCCATCCTATGAAATGATATGTCCCAAGTAATGAATTTGCTTCTGATAAAATGAGCACTTGCTCAATTTGGCATACAACTGATGTTCCCTTAATACTTGTAATACCATCCTCAAGTGTTGTTCATGCTCTTCCTTTGACTTAGAATATATAATAATGTCATCTAAAAATACAATGGAAAACTTATCTAAGTATTCTCTCAAAATACCATTCATTAGACACATGAAGACAACTGGTGCATTTGATAACCCAAATGGAACTACTGTGAACTCATAATGACCATACCTTGTTCTGAAAGTAGTCTTGCTGATGTCTTCTTCTTTAATTTTTACTTGATGATAACCTGACCTGAGATCAATCTTGGAGAATATTTTTGCATCTTTAAACTGATCAAAGAGGGCATCAATCCTTGGCAAAAGATACTTATTCTTCATAGTTACCTTGTTCAACTGCCTAAAGTCAATGCAAAGTGTCAATGTTAAATATTTTTTCTTCAAAAATAAAACTGGGGCACCCCAAGGTGACACACTTGGGCATATATACTTCTTCTTCAGAAGCTCTTCAAGTTGCATTTGCAATTCCTTCAATTCTGGTGTACTCATCCTATAGGGAGTCTTGGATACTGGAGCTTCTCCAGGCATTAAATTTATGGAGAAATCAATGTCTCTTTTAGGGGGTAATATTGATATTTCCTTAAACAAATATTGAAACTCATTTATTATTTCATAATATTCAATATTTGACACCTTGTATTTAGGTGTCTCTTCCATATGTGATGTAATTAATTGACACCCTTTTTTGTAACATTTCTTCAGCTACAATGCTAAAATTCTCTAATGGTTACATCCCTGGGAATTCCCTGCACTGTCCTTAGGTTCCTTTCCTCATCCAAGAAAGTAAATTCCTTGTTATGACAGTCTAGGATAGCATTATGGTGGTCCAACCAATCCATCCCAATTATACAGTCATAGGAACATAAAGGCAAGATGTTCAAATATCCCCTAGTGTTCAGTCCATTCATGTCCATAAGACATGACTTAACCATCTAATTAAATTTTCTTTTGGCTCCAGTATCCAGTTGCACCAACCAATATTTTCCATGCTTCCTTCTTGGCAAATGCAAACTTTCCACCATTTTAGGATCTATATAAATATGACTAGCACCTGAATCAATTAAAATAGTAATGGTTTGGTTGTTGATCATACATTCCACTTCAATCATATGTGATTGATACTTTGCTTTCTTGTTGTCTAGGGCTACATAGATCCTTGGTATATTTATGCCCATGTCTTCCACTGTTTCATCTTGATGTACATTGTGAACAATCCTCACTTTTCAACCTCTGTGAGGGAAATCTCTAAACATATGATCTCCTTTACAACCCCAACATTGAATAGGTGGTTTTCATGGCCTTTGACCCTTGTCTCAACCATTTTGGGTTCTTTAGAAGTTGGTTGTCCCTGAGTATTATTTCTATACAATGGTGGCTTAGTTCCCTTCTTCCTTTGATCCATCTTGAATTTATTCTTCTATTCCCAAGGTTTTTGGAAAGTTGGCCTTGATTTTTTCTGATCATATAAGAATTTAGATTTCCTTATGGTCTCCTCCAATGTTTTTGAAGCATCATATTGTATTTTTTCACTGATGAATGATGGAAATCCACTCAAATAACTCTTAAGATTAATTGTCTCATACTTGATGAAATAAACATACTTCAAGAGCTCTAAAAGCCTTCTTTCATATTCATATATGGTCATACTCCCGAGTTTGAGTTCAAAGAACTCTTTCATTTTCTTGTCATAGTATCTCTTAGTCAAATATTTCTTTTCAAAATATTTATTGAATTACTTACAAGTAACATTTTTCTCTTTAATTTGTTTCACCTGCACAAGCGGATCCCACTATTAAATTTGGTAGCATCGACAGTCATTCTCCAATGAGAGTCCATATGGGCCACCCTGAGGCTAGCCAAGGAGATTTGGAGAATCAACCAGTCTTGTGAGGCATTGACAAAAGCCAGGGGGAACGGACAACCTCTGTGAGTCAAACCAAAATTCAGGACTAACGAGATGCTATGTGAGTCTAATGCAAAAGTCAGGGGGGACGTACAACCTCTGTGAGAATAGATAGTCTAGTGCAAAAGTCAAGGGGAACATACAACCTCTGTGAGCATAGATAAACTAGTGCAAAAGTTAGGGGGAACATACAACCTCTGTGAGCCTAGTCAAACCTTGTGAGCCATGAGAAAACGTCAAGGTATCTAGCAAAAGTTAGGTTGAACGTAAAATTCCTATGAGCTAGAAACAAACGATATTCCTAATATTGCAAATGATGTAATTGTATTGATATAGTGCATTGACATGTGTAAACATTATCCACCATGAAGAGAATTTTGAATTTCCTTGTCAAGAGTTGTAACTAAATTCTTGAGTCTAGTTCTATGTTAGAACTAAAGTGTAATGCTGAGTTGCAACTAAATTCTTGAGTCTAGTTCTATTTTTAGTAATGTTGAGTTGCAACTAAAGTCTTGAGTCTAGAAATAAAGTGTAATGTTGAGTTGCAACTAAATTCTTAAGTCTAGTTCTATCTTAGAACTAAAGTGTAATGTTGAGTTGCAACTAAAGTCTTAAGTCTAGTTCTAAGTTCAAACTAAAGCATGTCAGTCTCAAGTCTAGTTCTAAAGTTTGAACTAAAGTGTAATGCTGAGTTGTAACCAATCTCAAGTCTATTTCTAAGTTCGAACTAAAGTATGAAGCTGAGTTATGACTAATGCATGCAATCAGGTTACTATTTCGAGCTTCTCCTCTTCCCGTCTTCAGCCTATATAAGAAGAGGTCGAACCCTCTCCTCAACACAGTTTTGCAACACAATTTTGAAATAGAGTTTTCATATGCAGGTTGAGGGTGAAGTAATAGAGGAGCACATCAGTGATAAAGAGGTAGCATATCAAAGGTGTATTTCAGCAAGGTCTTGTAAGTCTTTGTCAGGTCAGAGTCATCTTGGCAAGATCTTTGAGAGAAGTACATTCATGGTGGATATTTGTAAGAGATCTTACATTATTACTGCAATAAATGAATATTGTTTGCTGGGGTTTTTCTCCCTGTACAAGGTTTCCCTAGGGCATATGTGTTATTGATATGCATGTTTACTTATCTACATAATTATCGCTATTCGATTATGATTTGAAATTGCTGAAGTGTATCAAGCTGGAATCAAAGTATTGAAGAAAATAAAAGAATTAATCCACATAAGAAATCAAGCTCATAATTTAACATGGTATCAAAGCTTAGGGTGTGTTAAACGTGTTGACGTGAAGCAGCAGGTACACACAGATCCAAGCAAGATTGATTAAGTTTCCATTGTGAGGACCATGGCATCCTCCATTTCAGTCAGGGCCGAAGATAGGCTTGAAGGAGCTAGCAACTTTAATGTGTGGAAGCTCCGTGTAACAATTATCTTGCAAGAGCATGATCTTGAGAAGTATGTGACCACAGTGGTGGAGGAACCAACGAATAATGTAGGAAGAACGACTTTCAGGAAGAGTCAAGCAAAGGCCAAGAGAATCATATTTGACTCAGTCAAAGACAGTATAATGCTTGCAATGACTTCGTTGATGACTACCAAGGAATGTATGGATACCTTGGTGAATATGTATGAGAAACAGGCTCCAAGTCAGAAGAGGACACTTAAGCACAAGATGAAGTATTTGAATATGGAGAAAGGTGAATCAGTGGCATATTTTTGTTCTAGGATAGCTCAGATCAGAGATCATCTTTTGGTCACAGGGGTGAGAGTGGACGATGATGATTTAGTGCAGGCCATTTTTTACGGTCTTCCTTCTTCATGGGAGACCTTCTTATCTAGTGTAAGTGGGAGAGAGATTCAAACCACGTTTGAGACGTTATGGCATGATTGCCTCCAGGAGGAGAGTTTCACAGCTACTAGGAGAGAGCCAATGAAAGAAGAGAACTCAGCTTTAGCATCAATATTCAAGGGAAAGAAGAAAGGTACTTTCTAGAAAGTCTTTCAATGGAAGCCAAAAATCAAAGGTACATTCAAAGGCAAGAATATTGATACATCTAATATTAAATTCTTTAGTTGTAATAATTTGGGTCATTTTTCTAAAGATTGTTGGTTTAGAAAGAAATATCTTAGGAAAGGGAAACATCATGCCTCAACTGTTGAGGATGATGAATCCAAAAGAAATAAGAAAAGTCCTTCTAATGAGAAAGAAAATAGGAAAGAATATTATTTGGTTTCTGCTTTATCCAGTTCAGTTTCCACGAGGCCGAAAACTTGGTTATTAAATAGTAGTGCATCAAAGCACATGACATGGTACAAGGAGATCCTCTCAGATTTCGAGACAAAATATTTTGCAGAGCAGGTCAAGCTTGGGGATGAAAAATGTTACAAGATAGAGGGAGTAGGCTCTATCTCCTTCAGATTGGAATTTGGGGCTAGACTTCATGTTGATGAAGTATTATATGTTCCAGGGCTCAAGAAGAATCTACTATCAGTTGAAACCCTTGAGGACAAGGGATATTGGGTGATCTTCAAGGACAGGAAGGCACTAATATGGGCTAAGGGTAGCCACTTAAGTAAAACAAAACCCATTGGAACTCGCAGTGGAGGACTGTACGTCGTGTCAGGACAGTCAGTTCAGGCTTTGGCTCATGATGCAACTAGATCCAGTGAGTTGTGGCACAGAAGACTTGGACATCTTCATTACAAAGCTCTTCCATATCTACAGAACATGGTATGTGGCATGCCCTCTATTTCTCTTAGTAAAAATGAAATTTGTAAGGGATGCATGCTAGGTAAAAATATAAAGAAAGCATTTCCTAGTAGTGACAACAGAGCTCAGGGCATCTTAGATCTGGTTCATTCTGATGGATGTGGTCCCATGTCATCTACCTCAGTCAATGGTTGTTTGTATTATGTCATTTTTATTGATGATTACTCAAGAAAATGTTGGATATATTTTCTTAAAGATAAAAGTGACACATTTAATAAATTGAAAGAGTATAAAGAATTTATTGAAAAGCAGACAAGGAAACACATCAGAATCCTTAGTACAGAAAATGGAGGAGAGTTTGAATCTCTTCAGTTTGAGGATTTATGCAAGTCAGCAGGAATCAAGAGATAGATGACCATGCCATATAACCCTCAGCAAAATGCTGTTGCTAATAGGAAAAACAAGACTATTTGTGAAGCAACAAAAGAAATGATGTTTGACCAGGATCTGCCAAATTCTTTATGGGAAGAAGCTACCTCCATTGTCGTGAATATTCAGAACATGTGTCCACATGTTTTTTTGAAGGACAAGACTCCTGAAGAAGTCTTCTCAGGGATCAAACCTGAAGTAGGGCATATAAGGATATTTGGATGTCCTGTGTATATTCATGTCCCTAAGGAAAATAGGACAAAGATGGAACCCTTAGGAAAGAAAGGGGTTTTTGTGGGGTACAGTGAGAAATCCAAAGCTTACAGGATTTATGTACCAGGTCAAAGGCAAATAGAGGTAAGCAGAGATGTGACTTTCCATGAGGAAGCCGCATTTAAGAAATCCATAGAGCTTCAACATGATTCAGAAGAAGTTCAACCAAATTCACCCTCTTTTGAAAATGAAGAGTCAGATGATCAGAGGGAGGAACCTCGTGAAGGGAAACGTAATAAGCCCCTAGAACCCGCTGAAGTGTTAGAAAGAAATATTGAAGAACCTCCATCCAAAAGGAAGCCAGGGTGGCTTAAAGAAATAGTGTAGGAAGAAGAAAGGATAGCTGCTCCAAAAGGAACTTTTAGGGAAAGGAAGAGGCCTTAGAGGTTTGGAGGCTATGTTTCACTGATGAATATCATTAGTGATGTCGAACCTTATTCATTTGAAGAAGCAGATAAATTAAAAGTATGGAAGGATGCCATGCTTGAGGAATATAGGTCTATTATAAAGAACAATGTTTGGGACATTGTGCCAAGGCCAAAAGAAAAATCAGTGGTTTCTTCCAAATGGATCTATAAGATCAAACATGCAGGTGATGGAAGTGTGGAAAAGTTAAAAGAAAGATTTGTAGCCAAAGGCTTCACTCAGAAAGAAGGAATCGACTACGAAGATACTTTTTCTCCTGTAGCTAGGTATACCTCCATTCGAGCTATCGTTTCTTTAGCTTCCATACTTGGTTGGAAACTACATCAGATGGATGTAAAAACAACATTCTTGAATGGAAAGATTGAACAAGAGGTCTTTGTGGAACAACCAGATGGTTTTATACTGCATAACAAAGGCACTCATGTATGCAAGCTAAGGAAGGCCTTGTATGGTCTTAAGCAGGCTCCCAGAGTTTGGTATGATAGGATTGATGGCTTTCTTAAAAGCCTAGGTTGTCATAAAAGTGATGTTGATGCAAATCTATACTTCAAGATAAGAGGTAACCAACCTGTTATAATAATCTTGTATGTTGATGATCTCTTTCTAACAGGAAATGAAGGGCTAATAGCCTGGTTTAAGAGGGATCTAACTTTAGAATTCGAGATGAAAGACTTAGTCTTGATGCATTACTTCCTAGGATTGAAAGTGTGGCAAAGATGGGGAAAGATATTTGTGGCACAAGGAAAATACATAGTGGATGTACTAAAGAGGTTTGGTATGATGGATTGCAAATCCATGTCTACTCCAATGGTTACCAACCTGAAGAAGTTGCATGATTCTAATACAGGTTCAGATTTGGCTGATTGGATCATTGATGTACTTGATCCACACTAGGCCAGATATATGCTATGCAGTGATTGCAATGAGTCAGTTCATGACTGAACCGAGATAGAGACACTGGAAGGCAGCAAAGCACATCTTGAGATATCTCAGAGGGACCATTACTTATCGTTTGAGATATACATCCAGTGGTGGTTTATTTCTGCATAGGTATGCAGACGCTGACTGAGCAAGAAGCCTAGTGGTTCGGAAGAGTACTTCCGGATACTGCTTCAGTTTAGGATCCGCTATGATCTCTTAGTCAAGACGAAAGCATGGATCTATTGCACAGAGTACAACAAAGGCTGAGTACATTGCAACAAGTGATGCTAGCAAGGAAGCAGTATGGATTAGAAAATTGGTTTATGGGTTGTTTGGTGACAAGCTCGAGACGACGGTGGTTCATTGTGATAATCAAAGTTGCATAAAATTGACAGAGAACCTGGTATTTCACGACAGGTAAAAACATATTGAGTACCACTACATCCGAGACTTGGTCTAGAGAAAAAATGTAAAGTTATAGTACATAGCCACGAGTGAACAGGTAGTTGATATCCTGACCAAGCCTCTAACCTCGAAATAGTTAGTGAAACTGAGAGGCAAGCTTAGTGCGGTTGAGAATGACTTCCTCACTAAGAGGGAGTGTTAAATTTGGCACCATCGATAGTCATTCTCCAATGAGAGGCCATATGGGCCACCCTGAGGCTAGCCAGGGAGATTTGGAGAATCAACCAGTCTTGTGAGGTATTGACAAAAGCTAGGGGGAACAAACAACCTCTGTGAGTCAAACCAAAAGTCAGGATGAACGAGGTGCTATGTGAGTCTAATGAAAAAGTTAGGGGGAATGTACAACCTCTGTGAGCATAGGCAGTCTAGTGCAAAAGTCAGCGGGAACGTACAATCTCTGTGAGCATAGACAGACTAGTGCAAAATTCGGGGGGAACATACAACCTCTATGAGCCTAGTCAAACCTTGTGAGCCATGAACAAAAGTCAAGGTATCTAGCAAAATTTAGGTTGAATGTAAAATTCCTATGAGCTAGAAACAAATGATATTCCTAATATTGCAAATGATGTAATTGTATTGATCTAGTGCGTTGTCACATGTAAACATTATCCACCATGAAGAGAATTTCGAATTGCCTTGTCAAGAGTTGTAACTAAAATCTTGAGTCTAGTTCTATGTTAGAACTAAAGTGTAATGCTGAGTTGCAACTAAAGTCTTGAGTCTATTTCTATTTTTAGTAATGTTGAGTTGCAACTAAAGTCTTGAGTCTAGAATTAAAGTGTAATGTTCAGTTGCAACTAAAGTCTCGAGTCTAGTTCTATCTTAGAACTAAAGTGTAATGTTGAGTTGCAACTAAAGTCTTAAGTCTAGTTCTAAGTTCGAACTAAATCATGGCAGTCTCAAGTCTAGTTCTAAAGTTCGAACTAAAGTGTAATGTTGAGTTGTAACCAATCTCAAGTCTAGTTCGAAGTTCGAACTAAAGTATGAAGCTAAGTTATGACTAATGCATGCAATCATGTTACTATTTCAAGCTTCTCCTCTTCCCCTCTTCAGCCTATATAAGAAGAGGTCGAACCCTCTCCTCAACACAGTTTTGCAACACAATTTTGAAACAGAGTTTTCATATGCAGGTTGAGGGTGAAGTAATAGAGGAACACATTAGTGATAAAGAGGCAACATATCAAAGGTGTATTTTAGCAAGGTATTGTAAGTATTTTTCAGGTCATAGTCATCTTGGCAAGCTCTTTGATAGAAGTACATTCATGGTGGATATTTGTAAGAGATCTTAAATTATTAATGCAATAAAGGAATATTGTTTGCTGGGGTTTTTCTCCCTGTACAGGGTTTCCCCAGGGTATATGTGTTGTTGATATGCATGTTTACTTATCTACATAATTATTGCTATTCAATTATGATTTGAAATTGTTGAAGTGTATTAAGCTAGAATCAAAGTATTGAAGAAAATAAAAGAATTAATCCACATAAGAAATCAAGCTCATAATTTAAAACCCACCACATGGATGCCTTTCCATTGAGTTGATAGATGGAAATTATTCCTTCTGCATGAGAAGAATAATTATGAAATTGAAAATACTTTCTCATGCCCAACAACCATGTATTTGCATCTTCATTCTTCTTGTGCTCACCATCAAATGTAGGAGGTTTGATTTTTTTCATTTCTCCTCGTAGCGCATCCACCCCAGACCTCATATGCTTCCTGATAGGGGATGGACTTGAGTTGTTGTATGATCTCTTATTGGAATGCCTCAGGGAGTGATGGTCATGTCTGCTAACACTTATTCTGAGAGATGGGAGTGATGGTGATGTCTGATATCAATCTCCAAGTGGGAGATTGTTGGTTATGGAGCCTGATTATCTTCTCCATGATATATTGGCTTGATGGGAGTGATGGTGATGTCTGAGATCAGTCTCTAAGTGGGAGATTGTTGGTTATGGAGCCTGATTATCTTCCTGATCTATAGGTATTTTACTTTCAACCGTGTTTATACCCCATGAAGTATTTACACCCCAGAAGTATGTACACTCTTCCACACGGGGGAGTGCAGAGGGGGGTACCCCCTCTGCGGGGTCCGGGGGGCCTATCCCCCCGGCTGGGGGGTCTGGGGGCAAGCGGGCCCCCAGTGGGGGTTTAGGGGTAGAGATTATGTTAGGGTTTTTTTTCCCTAGAAGGCAACCCTCTTTTATGAGGGAAATGTATTGCAGCTATGTGTGATGGTGAATATTGTATTTTGAGAGAGGAGACTGTGAGATAAAGAAGATGAAGTTACAGCGGGTTTTGCTGTAGGTTGTATCCCTTCATTTGCTGGATAATAATAAAGGAAGGACCTGGCAATTTCTCTGGTGGACATAGCCCACACTGGGTGAAACACGTAAATTTGTTTCTCTCTTGTATTGTGTGTCTTTTGTGTTTTGTTTCTGCATTTGTTTTATTTTATTGCTCCACATTCCTATTTTTCTAACAAAAGGGATGAGGATGATCCCACTAAATCTGAGAAGTAAGTAGGATGCCAACCATGCAAATGCCAACTCATTTTCTAGAAGATCCTCTTTTACAACCTTCGTAACTTCCTCTTCCTTTTAAGCTTTGAAACAGGTTTGCACCCTACCTATAGAGCAGATTGCGAACACCTTGCAGGCAAGGTATAGGGTTTCCTGTGAGAATCAAGATTCTCGCACCCTACAACATAGTCAGCCTACAAACTCATCTTAAAAATATGTTTTATGGAAGAAGACAACAATCAATTTTCTTAGGCAAGAGGTCCTTATGAGAGCTTGAAAACATAACTGTAGAGACACCATCAAGGTGAAAAAATTAATGTATAACAATAGTGTGTGCACACTACATTGCATAACCCTCAATGTTATATTCCTAGTCATTGTGGACTGAATGCCTAGTGTGCTAACTAGAATAACTAGCTCTAGGGATAGTTTCCATATTCTATGTGAGCTGGTGAGTTTTAGTTTCCCAGAATCCATTTAGATTGGGTAGTAGCACAATTCTGTTTGAACTGGATAAACTTCATATTCCATATTTTGTGTGAGCTAGATGGTTTCCTAGTTCTATGTAAGCTAGATCCCTAGCTATGTGTGAGCTAGATTAAATCCATGTAATGATGTAAGGTATGAGAGGACGATGGGGTTGTTCCCACTAAAGAGATTCAACATATGTTGATGAGGTCCCAAATGCATGAATGTGGCATGACCATCAAATATTTTGTGTGTGACTATGACAGAGCCTATGTCGCTATGATGGTGATACTTGTGACATGATTTGTTTGAGCATGTGATAACATATGTGGCTATGATTGTAATACTTGTGACATGATCTATTTTATCATGAGATAGACTTTGTGGCTATGGTGATGCTACCTATAGAATGGTCTGCAAGAGCATGTGAGTCTTTCCCATGCCATGTGAGATGGATGGATCTATTTGAGACCATTACATGAACAAAATATTAGTTAATACCTCCATAGCTAAGAGGGAGTGTTGATTTTTTGGTATTTGTGGAACGTATTAACCTCCAAGTGTAACACTTTTACTTAGAATAGAATATTCCCATAGTAAGAGAAACATTAAACAAATGTGTGTGAACCCTAGAAGCAAAGTCAACCAGAGGGGAATAATAATAAAGACACACAAAGCCCTAGAAAGAGAAGTCAACCCCAATTGGAAAAGTCACTTGGAAAGGCTAGTATAAATAAGTAGCCACGTAGCTCTTTTAGACACACTCTCACTCACTCATAAATAGTGCACCAGTCTAAGGAGGAATTGTGGCAACAACTAGGGAACAAGTCTAGGGAGAAGTAGTGGCACCTGGGGAGCAATTATTTCTAGTATCTTCTTTTTGTGTGCTTCTATTGGTAAAGGTATGATTTATTGGTATTGTGTTGCTAATGCAACAGTGGTGTTTCTGGTTAGGGTTTATCTGTTGGTTCTAGTGCAGATTGGACATAATCATTCTATATTAAAAAAGGTTATTGTGCTCGGGGGTGGCATATTGATACATAACCCCCTCTTCCTCCCAAGGATGCGCGACCTCATGTTCTAGGATCGTTCAATCACTTCAGTCAAATCGACTCTTCAGGCCCCTGCTGGAACCCAAATGATTTTTCATAGGTCCCCCTTTCACTAAAGTACAGGTTCTACGAAACCCGCGAGCTCTTTCTTGGCCCGTTTGAAGAAATTGAACAACATGCACTAGATTTCTATGCTAGGCCCCTACCTTCATATGATCTTGAGATATAACCTCAGGCCAGTCCTCTTTGAAACTGCACGCTTTAGAGATTTTGCGAGTATCTTGCTCCCTTTTTCCTGATTTTCGAATCGACAAATTTACCGAAGACTTGATCTATGGTCCACATCTCTCCCACAAGAAATGGTTGTGATCTGCTTTGGACTTTGGTCTTCGGGTATCTTCTCTCTCTTCCTTCCATAGTACCTTTTCTCTGAAACATAGGGATCTCCTCCATGCGTCCTTTTGGATCCAAGAGTCTCTTCATGACTTTGCAAATATTTCCCTTTGCTCCACAAAAAAATTTTGGAGTTCCTTCTCATGAACTATCTGATATTTTTCCACCATTCCCCTGACAATCAAAGTTCAAAATATACTTTGGACTTCAGATTTTTGATAGTCTTGCACCCCTCTCAACTAAAAAATCTTGGAGAATGATTTCTCTGGACTTCCATATCTCTTTCCACCTGTCTATTAGAATAATGGACGATCCAACTTGGCTTCAAGAATTCAACGAATCCTTACTCTTGTGCACACATAACATCTTTGGCACAGTCTTAGACATGGACTATTCTCATCCTTCTGCACTCCTTGCAGAGACTCTGTGCTCAACAACACTAATCCTTCTCATCTTTTACTATATTGAATCTTTAAGGGTATCGACCGTCCTACGTCCTTCAAAGTATTTTTTAGTTCCCTCCTAGTAACTCAATGTTCTTCCTCTTGAGCTTATAAGGAGAAATTACTTTAACTTTGGTGCACTCCTTGCACTGGACTGAGCCTTCAGACAAATTCCTACAAAACTTGTCAAATTGATGGCATGGTGCACTCCTTGAACAAGTCTTCCTTTTGCTTATTGAAATCCTTTGGGTTTACCAAAGAAACTCCCACATCCGCTCAATGCACAGTTGCAAAGATTCTTTCCCTAAGACTGTTCAAAAACTCTAGGTTTTCTTCAAATTCTCCAACACTTCATAACGTGTTGGTTTTCTGCACACTTGCACCTTCTCAATGCCCTCTTGGTAGAGTTATACATAGTGTTCAACAACATTTTGCTACGCTTACTCTTGCGCAGACTTTCCTTCAGGGTATTCAACAACCTTGAGGTTCCTCTTGAGATTGTGGACTATTCTGGTGTTCCCTCCTGGAACATTCTTCTCTGACTTGATAGAGTTGATATGCGCACTCCTTGCATTGGATATAGGGTTTCCAATACTCTTTTCTGCACTCCTTGCATAGCCTAAAGAACCCAGAACAATTCAACAAAACTCCCAGATAGAGAATTTATGTCCTTACCCTGCAGATGAAATATGACATACACATCTACAACATATATTCATACAAACACAAATGACATTCATAAACAAACGCCCATCACATAGGAATTTGCAAACAATGAAATATGTTCTTTTGTATTAATGTCAGAATATCAATTACAATGTGTGAGGTCGGACTACAATTGAGTCTCGTCTCTTCTCTCCTCTCCTATCAACAACCTCTATGGGGCATATGATCAACAACCTCTATTGGTTGTATTCTCCAAATATTTATACAAATGGAGACTCATCGATTCCTTCCCTCCAACTACACTAGTGGTGTCTAATTACCATCAAAACGCCTATCTACTAAAGGCATATTACAATGAATGGAAAATCTAGTCCGAATCGGATCTAGATCCCTCATACCATCAACCACTTAAGGTGACCTTATCTACAACATGTGAAAAGGTATTATTTGGCTCGTCCAACCTGACAACATTTAATTTCTATAATTACATTTAAATTTCGAGGGAAAAATGAGAGGACTTGCGCCTCTCCCCTACTTGAATGCGCACCAATGTGCTGAATAGCTTGTGCGTGCTGAGGTGGAGCGATGCTCCTGCATCACATATGTGAATGCCTATGTTTGGGTGGAAATGATGTGATATAGTCTATGGTTAAACGAACATATCAAATTTTTAACAAGGTGTGCATTTTTGGACTACATTTATGAGGTTCAGTTTGTTAATTTCTACATTGCACAAACCTCTCTGGGGTGAAGGTGTCCATTTAGTCATTCCATAAATCTCCTCAAGTTGGTGGTAGGTATTTATACATTGGATTTTGCATGATGTAATGAAAAAATGTACACCTTCATGCCTTCATCACCAATTCTCTTAGAATTTGAATTAACCCACCACCAATCCTCTCTTGCACGGTATATGCAAGAGAGCGCTTTAGGATGAGGACTTGACTTTACCTAGGCAAGGTCATTCGAGTTTCTAATATATTTTATACTATATTTGTTGACTGATAATAACAATTGTGAGGGTGGAATTAGAGACTGGTATATCATGATCAGAAAAGGGTTTCTTGTCTTTGTTTAAAATGAATATAAATTTCGTTTTTGAATTGATAAAACTAGGGTTCTTTACCTATGTTAAATATATATGTATTGTTTGATAAATCGAGGATTCTTTTAAACCTTTTAAATAGATATGTGTCATTTTCTTTACCTTGTTAAATAGTCATGTGTTGATAAAATGATGGTTCATTACCTCTGTTTAAAACAAATATATATATCCTTTTGTAGAAACGGTGTTTCTTTTCAT
>ML802593.1:87333-99248 GCA_009831015.1 Picea engelmannii | reverse complement strand
CTTATTTTTCAATTTCTCCTCCACATTGTCCTCACTTGAATTTTTGGTTTTTTTCTCACTACTTTCAGTTTCATTATAAACAAATTTTGTTTCTATTTCAATATTTTCCAATTTCCTAGTTTTTCTTGTGCAGCTTAGTTTTTCAATTACTAGAATTTTATCCCTTATTTCGATCAAATTTTGATCACACATTTTGTTTAGAAATATTGCATTGAGTTCTTCTTGTGTTTTCATAATTTTTTCATTGTACACTCTATCAGTTTTCTATTCTTCCCTTAAACTTCTTGCGGTTTGAATCAATTCATATTTGTTGTTATCCCTGCTTCCATTCAGATCAACCCAAATATTTCTAACACCAACATTTCCTTGTTTAGTATTTTTTGGCAAATTATGATGTGATCCTTCCTCTGGTGGAATATGAATTTATGTCATCTTTCCTGCAATAATAATGACTTATCTTGATAGAAGTAAGAATAAATTAATGTTTAGAAATTAGTGTTCTATATACCTTGAGTTATTCACTACCATTCTTTAAGGGTTGTCATTGATGTCAACCCTTAAAGAAAGTCTGGTAGCGAACTATGATAGCAAAAAGGTTTGGTAATGGACCCAAGTTTGCTTGATGGATAATGGTATGGGTTTTGATATATTTGTAGGTAATACTATTCTAGATGGATAGTACATGTCATGCCATTTCTGGTGGTATGTGGAACGTCACATAACTCCTCACGGTTAGAGATTTATGGCCATGTGAAGTTGGAGAACACTCATGAGTCATATAAAAGCCCCAAAAGGTCAAAGTAGTTAAAGTGTTTGCAAACAAGAAATTATTTAAATAATAAATTTAAGTGATAAGTGTATTATAATTCAAAGAGTATGAAAAAGAAATTATTTAAATAATAAATTTAATGGAGAACTTACTAATTATGGAAAGTGGTTAAGCTAAGTGGACAAGTGGCTATAAGTGGGTTAACCCTAAAATAAGGAAAGTGGGTTAAGATGGTTAGAAGGTAACCCCTTGAGGAAGCTCCTCAAAAGTATAAATATGAGGCATGGATCTCTCATTCAAATCACACTTGAATATCATTGAATATATATATTTGCAAAAGGTTACTTGGGTAGGTATTATTGATAGAGAAAAAATGCAGCAAAAAAGGTGTGGTAGTAGAGGTGCAAAAGGAAAAATGTGGCAGAAAAAGTGCGGCAGGAAAAATGCAAAAGAAAAAGTGCGGCAAAAAAAACACAATAGGAAAAGTGCGGCAGAAAAACTGCACAAGAAAAAGTGCAGTAGAAAAATCATGGCAATGGATTCATGACAATAGAACGTTACATGAAGAAAAAAAAAGGTATGGTTCTCATATGTGTAGTTTTTAATTTATGAATGAAGTTGAGGGTTTTATGTGTAAACATGTTGGATGCCCTTGTAATGTACCCCAAATGTACCAAATAAAAAATAAAGTGTTAGGTGCATTAAAACATCTTTACTTTGATATACTTGAACAAGCTTAATCTATTATTGTCGCTATTGGAATACAGAATGTAGAAATAACAAGAAAATTAACTTTTCTAAGTGAAGTCGTGCCTATTAAAATAATTCAGTATACATGAAATTGTTCAGTACATTCCAAATTTTAACATAATAGGCTAATGTTTAGACTATTCACAAAACTGGAATATCAAAGTGGACCTGTAAGTCTTATTGTGTCCATAAAGGGATATAGTAACTCGGCCAAGGAGGCCACCTAGGGGAATGCCCACGTAGGGCGCACAAGTCAATCACCTAGGTGCAACACTTCTTCACCTTTTGATGATGAATTAAATATATGTAAAATAAATGGTTCCCTTGGTATATAAGGTGAAACGGGACTAAAATAAAGCATTCTTACATTTTCTTCTGAAGATATGTGTCTTGGTTGTTTTCTTTTCTGAATTTTTTATTTTACTTTCACAACAATTTCATTTTTTAGGGTTTCTTAAGAATAATCAGTGTGCCTTCCTTCATGGATGCCTCCCGGTGACTCTTTTTTCCATGTTTCCACCTCTGAGAGCAAGCTTACCTCATTATCTAGCCACTCTCTCGGGGAGAAAATCATTTCCTTCGAGTTTTCTGAGGCAGAAGGGAGGGTGTACCAACCGGGGTTTGTGCCCTTGTTGGTTTCTTCTTTGTGGGAATGAAGTGAGTGTGCCCTCTCCCATGGTTGCACTAGAATTCTCCCACCAATCCCTGGAGGTCACTCTAAGATTGCAAAAACCTCTTGGCCACTCTCGGATCACCTCGGTCTGGATCCCCATTTGCTTGGTCACCCAAACTAATGGTGCTCCCTTGTTCAGATTTGTGCCCCTGGGGAGAGTTTTTGTCCAGAATCTGAGCTATGGCTTGTGTGGTCACCTTCTCCTATATATCTCCTTCTTGGGAAGATCAATTGGTATCAGAGCATCAAGATCCATGGAAAATCTTTCGATCTTGAAGATGGAGAAAAATTTGTTTTGGGGGCTTTCATGAAATAATCCAGAGTTTTCCCATTCCAGGGTTTCCATTTTATGCAAGAAGATCCATAGATCCCATAATCCCAAAGGGAACTGACATCTCCATTTCCATAGAGAGGGGCTCCATGGATATAAAAAAATATAGATCTCTCCCTCTAAACCAGTTCAAGCTCTGTTGCCTCAGGGTTTTGAGTGCTCTGTTCTCAAAACATAGTGCTTTGTTCAGCATTGCAACCTAGGGGTGCCTTTTCTCTTCAGATGGCCTCAAAATGCCTCCACACAAAGATCCTTTGGTAGTAGAATTAGATTCCAACACATAAAATCCCGCCCAAGATCTTTCCTCTGTCCTCAATGAGATGCTCAGAATGAAACAACAAAACAATCCAGATCCATTCTGGTTGGACACTTGAATCCAACTACCCAAGTTTGTTGGGCAAACAGATGGTGAAATGGTGGATTCTTGGATCCGTAGCCTATCCACCTATTTCAATACATGTCTAGGCCTTACCAAGGAAAGAAAACTCCAGATTGTTTCCTTGCAATTAGAAGGACTAGCACAAACTTGGTGGGATACAAAGCAAGAGAAGATGACATTTGTGATAGAGATTGGGGATGCTCCAGAATCCTCTACTTTGCAACCCATCAAAACCTAGGCTCGACTTTCCGAAGCTTTGAGAAACTGCTTCTACCCACCTGGGTATGTGAAATCCTTATGGACGAAATGGCACAAACTTCGACAAATCCCTTCACAAGGAGTGCAAGACTACATAGACTTATTCTACAAGATGTGCCTCTTACTTCATGTTTTATATCCGGAAGAGGTACTCATATTAAAATTTGTGGCTGGTTTATTAATTCAATTCCATCAAGAAGTAGAGATGTTTGAAAATCCAACTTTAGATAAAACATTTCAGAGATATTTGGATATAGAAAGGAAAGTATCTCTTAGAGGTCGTATTTCTCAGTCCCACCCTTACACCAACCCCCCCGCCTCTCAACCATCCAACTCCCATCCCTCAGCCCGCTTTCCACCTCCTTAGACTCAAAACCCCACACTCATTGAGCTGATTGTGCCTTCCCAAGTAGAAGATACTGAAGAAGTTCCTCTGGAAAATCCCACAGAAGTAGATCCCTCATTGATTCTAATGACTCAGGAAAATTCGAACGCATCCACCCAACCCCTCTTCACCCATAACTTCCAAATCAAAAATGCCTTGGCTTTACTGATTATGGAAAATGGAACCCAGAAACATTTGGTGTCTCAAGCCCTTTTCAACTGCCTTAATCTTGTCACCACTTCACATCCGTAACCCTATCAACTCGGATGGGTCCAAAAGGATGGCCCTCACCTCCTAGTTTCCAAGCATTGTCTGGTCACTTTTTCCATAGGCCAATTCAAAGATATTGTCCTCTATGATGTCTCCCCCTTGGATTGTGTGGATTTGCTGCTCAGTGTCCCATAACAAACCCAAACAAATTCTATCTATATAGCCAAATCCCTCCAGTACAAAATTACCAAAGAAGGAAACACTTATATCTTAACTACAAAAAAACCCAAACCCCCTTCTACCAAAGAAAAAATCCCACATATACACTTAAACCAATCTGTCTCTCTTTGTTTGGTGTGCCCAATAAAACCAAACAATACAATGCACCCTATTCCTAAAACTATGACTCCCCTCCTCCACGAGTTCGCAGAGGTATTTCAACCTCTGGAGGGACTTTCCCCCTCCCGCCACATTGACGATTCTGCCTTACCTAATGCCCCTACTTACCGGTTGGCCCCAACAGAAACAAAGAAAATGGAAAGAAAATTGACTGTCCTCATCAACTCTGGCCACATCCAACCTTCATGTTCTCCTTATGCTTATGCCTCCTTTGTCATCCATAAATGAGATACCTCAGAAATGTGCCTTGTCACAGATTACCGAGCCTTGAAGAAAGCCACAATAAAAAACCGTTACCCTTTTCCCAAGATTGAGGAACTACTCGACACCCTCCAAGAAGCTAAGTGGTTTACTAAATTGGATTTGATTGTCGGCTGCCATCAAGTTCGAATGAATCCAGATGATGTTTGGAAAACAACGTTCAAGACCAAATTTGGTCTTTTTGAGTGGAAAGTCATGCCTTTTGGTCTCACCAATGCCCCAACCACTTTCATGAGGCTCATCAATGACATCTTCATAACACATTTGGGTTGATTTTTGGTCATCTACTTAGATGACATTCTCATCTTCAGTCGGACATGGGACACTCACATGCAACATGTCCAACAAGTTCTCCAAGTTCTCCAAAAACACAAGTTGCAAGTCAAAGAGAAGAAATTCTATTTTGGTTAGACTTCAGTCCCCTATCTCGGATTTGTGGTCAGCTCAGAGGGTATTCAACCAAATCCATCTCACATCCAAGCATTGAAACAATGGCCTCTACCTTCTTGAGCTAAGGAGTTGAAAATATTTTTGGGTGGCATCAATTTCTATCGTAAGTTCATTCCCTCTTTTTCAAATCTCTCTTGACATTTTCATGAGCTCTCAAATACTTCTTCTACATTCATCTAGACCAAAGAAGAAACTACTCACTTTGATCATCTCAAATACGCCCTCTGCTCATCCCCTGTTTTACATCTGCTTGACCTCTCCCAACCATTTGAGATTGAGTCACATGCCTCACAATATTCTATTAGTGCCATACTTATACAGGGAGGACACCCCATTGATTACCACTTTGAAACCCTGTCCGAGGCAAATAAAAATTATAGTACCTATGACAAGGAATTTTATAGTCTTGTGCAAGCACTCAAACAATGGAGGCATTATTTTTTGGGTAAAGAAACCATTTTTCATACTGACCACCACCCTTTGATTTTCATCAAATCTCAATCAAAGATTTAGGAACAAAGGCACCTTAAATGGGCCTCCTACATTCAACAATTTCACTTAGTCATCAGATATAAGAAAGACACTTCTAATAAAATGGATTATTTGCTAAGTCGACCTCCCACTCCAGTTCTTTCCATTGTAGAAGTACATTGTGCTACTTATGACACATGGAAAGATCAATATGCTACTGACACCGATTTTTGAGAGATTTGGGAAGCTTTGCAAATCCCCACATTGATCAATCAGAACCCCTTCCTAGACTACACTATTCAGTATGGGTTGCTATATAAGTTGAATTTGTTATGCATTCCACACTCAGAAGAATGCCTCTTGCTCATCAGGGAAGCACATGCTTCAACCTATGGGGGCCACTTCGGGACCACAAAGACCACCCAACATCTGCAACACCATTTTTATTGGCCTTCCATGTAGCCTCAAGTTGAAAAATTTATCAGAGCTTGTGCCTTATGCTCACAATCCAAGCCATCCAACTAGAAGCATGGGTTGTATCAACCACTGCTGCTTCCTTCTCGGCCTTGGGAGTCAATCTCAATGGACTTCCTAAGTGGATTTCCAACAACCCAAAAGAAACATGATGCAATCTGGGTAGTGGTATGTCACTTCAACAAAATGGCACTTTTTATCTCATGCACAAAGACTACTACAACAACAAAAACAACATAACTCTATTTCCGTTATGTCTGGCCCCATTTTGGACTCCCAAGAAGTATCATCTCAGACAGAGATTATCACTTCCTCAGTACATTTTGGAAGACCATATGGGCGCTATTGGGGTGCCACCTCAAGTTTTCTACTTCATTCCATCCTCAAATGGATGGCCAAATAGAGGTTGTCAAAAGAGTCTTGGTGCATGCTCTCCGAACTCACTTTGGGTGCAACAAACAATGGGAAAATTACTTACACATTCTCCAACATAGATACAATAAGGAAACACATTATTCTACAGGATTTTCACCTTTTGAGGTATGATTGGGCTTCCAAACAACATCTCCATGAAATTCCACTCACTTGGGCTCCTCAAGGTACCTTCCATCAACAACAAGAACAACTATTAGCTCAACGATTTCTCCAACAAATTGCACAAAGACATAGTGCAGTCACATCAACACTCAAAGTAGCCCAAGATCATACTAAGAAGTGCCATGACAAACAAAGAACCTTCATGGCCTTTCAAATAGGAGAGCAAGTCTGGTTACACTTGTATAAGAAGCGCTTCAAAGGCCACCATCACAAGCTTCTGCCAATTAGATATGGTCTGTATACAATACTCGACAAGATTGGAGAAAATGCATATAGGTTGGATCTACCACCACAAATGGGAATCCACAATGTCATTAATGTAAATCACTTAGAGTTGTTTGAGCCTTCCCTCTTGGAAGAACCAGTCACCATCACTCATCCAGAGGACAACATTCTGGATTTCCAACTACCATTGGCTAAAGACACTATACTGGACACTCAAAGTCGCTCTACAAGACACCAGACTTACACTTCCTATCTGGTAGCCCACCAAGGCCAAACTCTAGCTTAGGCAAAGTGGATCACAATTGACGTATTGCACAATAAGTTTCTTCATCTTCTCATGGAAGCCGGGACGCTTCCAGATCTAAACAGGGAGGAATTGGGCCAAGGAGGCCATCTAAGGGAATGCCCACCTAGGGTGCACAAGTCAATCACCTAGGCACAACACTTCTTCACCTTTTGATGATGAATTAAATATATGTAAAATAAATGGTTCCCTTGGTATATAAGGTGAACCGAGACTAAAATAAAGCATTCTTACCTTTTCCTCTGAAGCTATGTGTCTTAGCTGTTTTCTTTTCTAAGTTTGCATTTTACTTTCACGACAAATTCATTTTTTAGGGTTTTTGAAGAATAACTAGTGCACCTTCCTTCATAGATGTCTCTTGGTGACTCCATTTTCCATGCTTCCACCTCTGAGAGAAAGCTTATCTCATTAGCTAGCCACTCTCTTAGGGAGAAAATAATTTCCTTCGATTTTTCTAAGGCAGAAGGGAGGGAGCACCAACTGGGGTTTGTGCCCTTGTTGGTTTCTTCTTTGTGGGAATGAAGTGAGTGTGCCCTCTCCCATGGATGCACTGGACTTCTCCCACTAATCCCCAGAGGTCACTCTAATATTTCCAAAACCTCTTGGCCACTCTCGGATCACCCCGGTCTGGATCCCCATTTTCTTGGTCACCCAAACTATTGGTGTGCCCCTGTTCAGATTTGTGCCCCTGAGGAGAGTTTTTGGTGAGAAGCCAAGATATTGCTTGCGTGGTCAACTTCTCCTTTAGATCGCCTTCTTGGGTATATCAGTAACACTACCCTAACATGGTTTCAACTTCTCTCAAAGTGATCCATAAAAAGTGATTTTACCAAAAGCTCTATCTTTATATAAAGAATTAACACCTTCCACTTCATATCTAATATATGAGTATTTTTAAGCTTACCACGAAATAAATCCCATATATTAATTTCTTCTCATTATACTCTTATATCACATGTATAAAGATTGTTTGAAGTTATCGTGGGATATACAATCCTCACCTCATATCCATATAGATATATGTATCATTCCTATATCTATATACAAGGTTCTTAACATTGGTATAAATAAAAACATGTCCACTTAAGAATGGCCCCTTTAATGGTACTGTATGCGCATTCTAAATTTTACATATAGTGGTCTATCTTGTCAGTTTTTCATTAAAACTTTAATGTTGTAAGTATATGAACTTAGTGCACGCCAGTTGTAATGAAAGGGTTGCTCAATATACAAATGTTTAGCGTTTAAGGGGTTGGCATCATGTTAGGCATGACATGTCTTAACCCTAATCCTAGTAGCGTATTTAATCCAACTTTGAATCTTAACTGTTCAACATGAAATCCCACGTGACCTGGTGACATGGCCCAGCACTAAATGCATTAAGTTGTGCTAGGTTAAGGGTGATGTTAAGTCTGTCTGGAAACACATCAATTATCTTATCGATAATTAAGAGGGTTCTGCAACATACTGGTAGCTAGGTTATCGTGTCCAATATGGGCATGCCATATTCATTTGTTCATATGTAAAGAATACTACGAAAATCCTATCTTCATTACTCTGTACTGTGGAGGTTCTTGGGTAACTAAAGTATCGTTTCCCTTTGGCTCTGTGCATTTTTGCAAAAAAATCCCAGCGTTAACACTACAATGTTCCTCTAGATGTATGGTCGACGACTTGGAGCGGTCCTGCTTTGTGTAGGGAAAAGGGAGGTGCATGACCAACTAGTTCTCCTACTTTACTAGGTAACCCCATGATCCTCCCTATCTCTTAGGTTATTCTGAAAGATAAGAAGTGGTAGTTTAAAACAAATTTTAGTTGTATTTGTAACTGCCTCTATAACTGTCCCCTACGGCCTTTAGGGTTTGAGGTTCTTATTTTGTTGTCACTTATCTCTGAATAAAATTTACATCCATTCTCTATGTGGTGTCACTCTATCAATTAAATTATGGTAGTTTACGATATTAGCTTTTCGAGAGAGTGTAAACACCCTTTATTCATGGTTTTCATTTCGGACTTGTCTAAAGTTTATATAGGCGATTTAGCCTTATGGTTCAAGAATTGTTCTTGTAATAATTTAAGGGCTTTGTCAGCAAGAATTTAGGCCATGACCTCGATCTTCTCCTTATCGTTTATGCTTGTATTTTTATTTTAAATTGTTCATGTCATATGTATCGCCCAAGAATCCCATGTTAAATCTATTTCTGGGTTTCTACAATAACTCTTAAATCTGCTTATGGTAGTTCACTGTATGTATAAAATGTATATTATTATTTACTATTTATTAAGTGATATATCTCCTAGATTCATAAAGAGGAAAAGATGGAATGAATCCATGAACTATCGACTCTTTAATCTGTGAATACACATCCTGAGACTTACTATGATTTATTTCATTTTCAAATTACATAGTGTATATTCGTAAAAATTTCCCCTGTGTATGCAGTAAGGTTTTCTTACCTAAGTGTACAAATTTAGTAACTAGCCTGCAATACTTTCCAATTTACGTTTCACATATTTATACAAAAGTTTGTTAAGGTAGTAAGACTTCCCTCTGTGTATATAATTAAATTCCACCATAGTTTATACTTCAATTAAACTTATATAATCTTCGCCCTAAGTCCTTTGTTTCTTGAAATATGTATTTAAACTTGTCTATCTGTATTTATCCTTCGTAAAAGGAAATAGAAAATGAAGTATCCCCATAATCCTGTCTAAATCTCCTCTATTGGCTTGATTGTATTTGACGGGAAGGAAATATTACAGCTGGTTCGTAATGCGTATTTTAAGTCCATTTTATTATTGTGTTCTTATATGATGTTTTTAATATTTATGGGAGAGATGTCCCACAAACTTTGTTTGTAATCCCAAATTTGAGAAGGATACCCCTCTTTGGAATATGTGACTTTAATGTGTGAACCTTATTATTCTTGTTATCAAAAATAATTAAATGTTTAGCATTGTTTAATTACTTTTTTAAATTATAGAGCATCTAGTTAGTTTTTCTTTTGGTTACACAACTAATGATGGGGCGTTGTTATCCTTGCGAGGTTACCCATCATCCATTCCTAGTTCCAATACTCCCCTTTAGACTATGGACATATCATCTCTTCAACACCGGTGGGGAAACTACTTGCATGCCACTTATAAGCTATGTACGATTCACATGCTAAATCTTTACTGTTTAATTTTGTTTGATTATTTTAACACAGTTTACTAAAATCTATCGATTTTACCCTTGCACGGTTAATCATTTCAAAGGAAACGAATCAGAGGGATCACCTTACTCGAAAGGTATTCGAGTTACAACTCTCATTGTTAAAATTAAAACTTCTCAGGTTCTGTTTGTTAGGATTACAGGGTCCTTACCTTAGAGTACTCTACCTTGATAATTGTGAATCATGGTTTTCATGGATAAATCGGTTATTTGTAATTTACTTCTTTAATGGAATACATGGTTGTAGTTTACAAAAAAAGTGGTATCATGTATTATATAGATTATCAAATCTTCATTTGTCTATGGACCATCATATATATAGAATGTAATTTTGTTTAAAAGGGAGGACTACTATTTTCTTTATTTATGTTCTATGGTACCTGTACAAAGACTGAAATGGTATTATGCATGTATATTTATGTACATAAATATATCTATATGGATACATGAAATACACAGAGTTATCATCTATTGAAGCACGTATTCACTTGTAATTTTCCAAAATAGAAGCAACAGTTCTAACATTATTTATGCCTAGACAATCATATACATATATTACAATCTATACATATATAGCTCAACTTCATTAGCAATTAAAACTCACAATAGATTTCTTATCTTTACTGAGTGGATATAACCAACATATAAGATAATCATCGTATAACCATTGCATTCTGTCAGTTAATAATTAACAAAACATTCAACATTCAACAAGTAGATGTGTATATCTGAATAAGATGTTAGAACACAAATGGAACAACCATGCTCCACCCAACCGTAGGACAGAACAACCAAATTACTTGCTATTTTCACCCCCTAGCCTGACCATGAGTCCATAAGAGTGAATTCCAATGATCCTCTTTTGCTATAGTCCTCCTTTTAGATCAGAAAATCCCCTTGCCTCACACTAAAAAAATGTTCATAATAGCAAGTGATATCCTTTCTCCAACATACTAAAAAGTGTCCTACCTCCTCCCATATGTTGTATATCATGAGCATCTTGTGCCTAGGTATTTTCCCCTCCTTGGGAATTTTCACATCTTTACAAATCCCTGATTTTTTAGGGGACTCTAGTGGTCAAATTCCTCATTTTCCACTTGTAAAATTCATCCCTGAGGTAACTCAAGTTTGTTCGCCACTCATGGAGTCATGGTCAACTGTTTTCAACTTGACTGTTCCATTTGTCCTTCAGAATTAATATATAAAAATATTTGTCTTTTACATGTGTCACAGTCAAAGAGTTTGTTGGGAAAATTAAATCTCTGCCCAACAGTCACAAATAATCAAATTCCAAATTCAGATTTTCCATAAATGGCAATAATTTTCCAAATACGAATTTGTCAAAAATGGAAATTTATTCCTAAGTGCACGCTGACTTTAATAATTAATTATTTTTGGGGATATTACATCCTCTTTGCCGCCAGTACAAAACTATCCTCAATGTTCATTCCTCTCTCTAAATAGGGTTGGATAAGATTTCTGCAAATCTTCCTCCAATTCCCAAGTGGCCTCCTCACGACTAAAGTGCTTCCATTGCACTTTTACCTGGGCAATGGCTTAGTTCCGTAGTATTGTTTCTTTCCTATCCAGAATCCACAAAGGTTCCTCTTGGAACTCGCCTTATGGTTCCACCTACACCATGTTCCAATCAATGAGGTGAGTAGGATCATGAATATACTTTTTCAACAAAGAAACATGAAAAACATTATGAAATCACCATTTTTTTCATAATGTTATTCATGTTTTTCATGAATATACTTTTAAA
>ML802593.1:45154-60288 GCA_009831015.1 Picea engelmannii | reverse complement strand
TCAAACTTCCTCATATCAATCTTAGGAACATGGTTGGTATTCAAACCCAAGTTGGAGTTTCTCCATTCTTGATTCACCTTCCTTGTGTCCTCATCATGAATTTCATTGGATGCATTTTCACTTTCGGGTGTCTTCTCTGTTACAAAATTTTTCAATACTTCCATCAACTTAGGTTCCATTGAATCCATCTTAGTATCCAACTTAGCTTCCATTGAATCCATCAATTTAGCTTCCATTGAATCCGTCTTCTTTTGTAGTTCATTTATGTCCCTATGCATTTCTTCACCTTCATCAAGAGTCCAATTGGGATTTTCTGGAGGCTTATTTGGTGTAGAAGGTCCTTTTTTTGGTGGCATATTGGCCAAGATTTTGAGCTGGTTCTGCTAGACAATATTTATTCTGTTATATCTCCCAAGTTTGGGCCTTTCTGGGTATGAAACATTATTTTAGTTAGTTCTCTGATATTTCTTCTCTGCAATGCCATAGGTCTGATCACAATTGGATGTGCCAAGTGGAATTTACAATAACTTCCTCACAACTTGCCAATTTTTGGCCTTTTCAGGAGATCTCACTTGTATAGCATGCCCCACACAAAATAATTGATATAAAGTTCTGAAACTCGCACCCAAAATACTAAAGACTGTCCACGATCCAATGAAACCAGTCCCACTCAATTTGGATACTCTAGCAAGAAGTTATGATTGTTTTACCTAGAACACCTTCTTGAGACTAGTCAATAGGACTAGTCAGATACCCTATCTTAAACAAGGTTTATCTACAAATTTATGATGACCCAGAAGATGAAATGTTTACCACAGATACCTTACTAATTTCTGTAAATGGCCTCCAGATTTTAGGGTCTGAAACATTACAGAAAATTTTTTTTAGCGACAATTTCACAATGACTCATTTCAGGATGATTCCATAACCCTATATTGTACAAGCTGTATCTCCGAAATTATAAGGCCTAAAGAGCTGAATTTGGAACCCAACGTACCTTGATCCGTCTACTAAATATCCTCCAAGCCGTTCCTTTTGAAACATTGTAGAAAACAAGTTATAGTGAAAATTCCATGGTGTCTCAGATGTAGCAGCGAAACCCCAAGACCTTGAGCTCTGATACCATATGTTAAGAACCAAACATCAATATAGCATAGAAAAACTCAGGAAAAGTACTCAACGCCTTGAAAAAGAGATAATTTTAGATAATAAGCCTCTTCGAGGGGGCAACCTCCTTTTACCCCACTTAAATGTTCAAGTCCAAGATGATTCAAAATGAAAATGTCTCCTTGGTATATATAGGAGACTAGGAGGTATAATTACAAATAATGCCCTAAAGCCGACATAAATAAAATAACATTACTAATCTAAATTACAAGTAATGGCCTAAATCCGATGTAAATAAAATAGCATTACTAATCTAATATGCCCCATTTAAGGGGTAATGAGCCAATATTAGGGCTTAACATTTGGCATATTTCTTAGGGTGATTGGACACTTTTGGCAGCAGGGCCGAGTTATTGAGGGTTTCATCCTTCTATTGGAGCATGACATTCTTCAGCTGGAGAGTTTGACATTCAGATCTTCTTGTATTGATCTCCATTTCTTATTCAGCCTTTGGAGGCATCTTTTGTATTTGCGGGAGCATTTTGTAGCAACTCTTATCTATTGTCTATCTTCTTGGCCATCTGTTGAGCATTCCAGATCGACATATTCATTGTAGCAGGTTTCTCTATTTTATGAATAAATAAGAATTGAGATGTTTTGGCTTGTCTATCTTATTGCATATGGTTGAGGTATGTTCCATGGTTATCTCGTTCTGTTATTTGTTGCATACACGCATATAAACACATCTAAAAAGTAGATCAACAAAGTGTTTGACGAAATACCACAACCAGGAAAAAGTTTTTAAAAGACACCAAAACAATGATGATCCTTGCATAATGGCTTGGGATCATTACAACAATTCCTTGTTATTTTGTTTCATGAATGAATGAAGGAATTTCGTTATGAGTAGATGGAACTATGAATGTTAGGATAAGTTTCAATTGTTTCTCTTCTAGTTGAAGTGGTGCAAGGTGTGCACACATAATGCAAGGAGTGCGTCGATGGGATCTCTTTCGGTTTCAAAGATCATAAGAGATAGCACAAAACTTTCCCTTTGCAAGGAGTTCAAAGTGACTATTGAAAGGTGTGCACATTCGTTTGTAGGAATTCAAATCTTGTGTAAGAATCAGTTGCAAGTTGTGCACCGAGTGAAAGGAGAACACTAGGAGGGAGAGAAGAAATTCTTTTCAGAAATCCTTCGGACATGAGTTATCAAAATCCATGAAACACAAGGAGTGCACGGGAAAATGAAACCTTCACGAAGGCCAAGATCATGAGAGATAACACTTTACATAAGTGTAGTTGAAGGCCGAGAGACAGACTCAAAAGAGGTTCAAAGGTAGAGACCTTTGAAGACTTAGAAAATTTTCTAAGTGGGAAGAAATCAGAAGCTCAGGAGGAGGAGAAACAGTGACCATTGGATCACAACACAAAGGATCAATAGTCATCTGATTCAAGACAAGGTGCACGATATTTAATGTTGTGCACACACAGGATAAAGAGCCCACCAATATTTTAAGACTTGAACTTCCTGAAGTTCAGATTTTTAGATACTCGGAGTGAAACATGAGTCGTTGGATCGATCGAGTGAATCTGGACCATCAGATATTGTGATCTCGGGAGGAAGAAAATTTGAAACTTGAAATTCATGAATCGTGAAGAGCTGGAGAGACGAATAAAAGATGGACTGTTAGATCCAGAGGGGTATGTGTCGGTAGGTCATGAGATCTAGAGTGAGGCCAAGGAAAGGCATTGAAACACCCAAAGCCTGAAGAGATGAGGAGCCTAGAGCCATCGATATATCAGTAGATACTTGTCGACAAATCATGAGCTACGGGAAATTTGTCGTGGGATTTTCAGTTTGATAACTGAGATCACTGAATCGTAAAGGCCCGAAGACCTGAAGTGAATCTAAGCCATCATATCTGGAGGAGACTTGGAAAATATCTGAGAACTCCAGGTAAAGTCCCAAAGCAATCTATAGTCGTTAGGTTCAGGGGAGACGTGGCATGAATTCGTGCACTCCGAGTAAAGACCCAAAGTAAATCTCAACCATTGATCTGAGGTGGACATGTGTAAGCAAATTATAGCCTTCGAACAAAGTCATTGGGGAAAGGGTGAAGTTTGAGATTTGAAATATCTGAACTCTGAAACTCAAAGGATATCTCGGCCATTGATCGAGAGGAGGGTCTCAGGACCATTGATCTAGGTTGAATGGTCAAACACTCAAGGTAGAATCTGGACCATTGATTGTGAAGACAGGTGTCTGCAAATCACCCACTCCAAAAGATTAGAGTACAGAAGAAGGCAAGGTTTGAGATTTCAAAACCTCTAAGTTTGAGACTTAAATGGTTCATATGGAGGATGAATCGTCTTCTCAAGAAAACATCATGTTTTTTTGGTTTTAGAGATGCATGAGGGTAGGCGGAGATCAGACCCCCACCACACATGGTTCAAACAACAGACGGAAGAATGGAGGATGAACCCCCATCACAACTCAATTATTGGGTTAAATTTCATGTGCCTGGGCCGACACATGTCGCCCATGAAGATACATACACTCCATCAAGTATGCATTCATGATGCAAGGTCGCTACCCTCACAGTCCAACCTGCTCCCACCAGGACCTTCGTTCTCACAGGCCCGAAGAGTTAAAGAACTCTTCCACTCCTCTCGGGAGTGCTCTCCACCCACAACTCTCCTTCAACGATCTTCCCTTCGCTTCTCGGGAGATCGGGTTTCGCGGTATCGCGAAACTCGCAAACACAGTTCTCATGCAATTCGAAACCCCGAACCCCAATGGGTCAAAGGTCAACGTTCACACGCCTATCGGGGATTCCCCTTTCAGGATATTGCTACCTGCGATGTCAACAACTTGAACTTACAGCCCCCGAGGTCCGATGTGCCGATTCCCCAATACAGTGACACATGTACTCCACTATCTTCCGGGGTCCCACGCTGCCACGTCACCTTTGGGATTTCGCAGATTGTGGATCCTTCTACAAGAGTTCTCGCTGGTCGAGAACCTCAATTCTCTGAACCCCGATATGATGGGATCTTGTGTCACCTGTCCTTTTGACGATCGAAGGCTCCCGTTAGTTCGGGAAATCGCTAATCGCGATTTCAACGAGTTCAAAACTCTAATATTCGCAAACCCTGATATGCCAATATGCAATGGCTATGGGTTCTTCCTGCACTCAAGGGTTAAATCCCTTGCTATTTCTCCCAGATCTGACGGTCTGCGGGATCTCGCGATTCTCCTCTACGAATCCTGACCGTCAATTTTCCACCTTGGAGATTTTCTCCGCTTCAAATTTTCTCCCGGTTCGAACCCCACCTGGGTCTGTTCTCACCATGTTCATGAAGGAATTATCCCTCCTGAGCTTGCCAACTCTGATTCCTTCAGAGATTCTGCGCACACCCTGATGCTCGACCTCAACAACCCTTGAAGGTTGAGCCCTTCCAGACTCTATGCGTGTACAACAACAACAGTCTCTACCTTCCTTTGCTCAGACTTCCCACTGAGACTTCAAACTCAGCCTGCACTTCTCCCACACACTCTGTCAACCCAAATCAACTTCTGGGTGAGCGAGAATGAGAGTTTAACTATTGAGCCTCATCAACGCACTCTATGCGGATGAATTCGACTGCACTCTATGCAGGAATCTCTTGGCTCAAATAGAGAAAAAATTGAACTCATTCCCTTCTATCTCAGACTTCAGTAATCCTCCGAAATCACATGCACAACATATTCAAAAGCAAATGCATACAAGAAAGCAAAACATCCATAAGCATAATATCAACACAGAGAAACAACACAAGCCATGAAACTGAATCAAAGACTCTCTTCTATTAATTCAATCTGTACATGGGTGTTCTTCATAGGTTCTCTGCTCTGCCCTTCTCTTCTGGATGCGATAATGATACAATAATACAAAGGAGGGTGCCTATATTCCGTTTGCCCTCTCGAAATCTGAAACTATCAAATCTACAATAAATTCCTATCTACCAACATTAAATCTAATAAATACCTTCCTATATATAATATAATACAAGTGCACTTCATTACATTAGCTCATTAATGCTTGGCGCAACAAATATCAAGGTAAATTTCAAAAAGAAGTCTGCTAGCTTGTCCAGCTGTCTTTCCCTGCTCCACGCGCTGGCTCACTTGATGTCTTGTGGATGCTCCTGCATCATACTCCTCGGCTCAAAATATTTCGTGGGCTCCTGTCCATGAGCTCCTGCACATTCGGCCCATGATTTTGTATGACTGCTTCAGTCTCCCAGCTGGCATCGTCCACTGGGTGATTCTTCCACTTCACCAGGTATTCAAAATACTGCTTTCGCCTGGTCTTCTTGCCCAATCGCTTGTCTAATATATACTCCATCTATGGCTTTTCTGCTGTCGGCATCTGCTTCTGCCACTGGACCACTGGTTCTTTAGTTCCAGTGTCTGCTTCTTCAACCCTGTATGGGTATAAATCTGAAATATTAAAAATTGGAGATATCCCGATGCCCTCTGGCAACTCAATTTCATATGCATTCTCCCCGAACTTCTTTAGGACTTTGCATGGCCCAATTTTCTTCATCTTGAGCTTGTTATATGTTCCCCTCGGGAACCTTTCCTTCCTTAAGTGCACCAGAACCATGTCCCCAACTTCAAACTGAAGTTGTCTCTTTCGTTGATCGGCTCTGCGCTTATACTCTTGATTTGATTTCATCAATCGCTGCTTCACCTGCGTGTGAAGTTCCTGCATCGCTTCAGCGAATTCTTCAGCACGAGTGCTGCTAGTTTCAGCCTGTCCTGACTCCCTGAGCTCAAAAACTCCCCTCGGCTATGTTCCATACAAAATCTGGAATGGACTTTTCCCTGTACTCCGATTCACCAAATCGTTGTACGCAAATTCTGCCTGTGGCAATATCTGGTCCCAATTGCTGTGATGCTCTGTCACCAAACTCCTCAATAAATCCCCCAGACTTCTATTGACCACCTCGGTCTACCCATCTGTCTGCGAACGGTAAGCTGAGATAAATGCCAGATTAGTTCCCAACTTCTTCCATAGTGTCCTCCAGAAATGACCTATGAACTTTGTATCCCGATCCGAGACTATGCTTCTCGGTAATCCATGCAATCTAATGATTTCTTTGAAAAACAAATTCGCGATGTGGGTCGCATCGCTGGTCTTATGACACGGTATGAAATGTGCCATCTTCGAAAACTTGTCTACCACCACAAAGATGGAATCAACTCCCCTTTGCGTTCTCGGCAAACCCAAAACAAAATCCATGCTAATGGCTTCCCATGGCCTTTCGGGTATAGGCAATGGTTGATAGAACCCTGTGTTCTGCTTTCGGCCCTTCGCATGTTGACATATCCTGCATCTGTCAACAAACCGTTTGACATCGGTGCGCATCCCCAGACAAAAATACGATTCGCTCAACTTCGCGAATGTTTTCTCATGTCCAAAGTGGCCTGCTAATCCTCTGCTGTTCTTTTCTCTCACCAAATTCTCCCTCATGGAGCAATTCAGAATGCACAGTTGATTGCCCCTAAACAACAATCCTTCCTGGACCATATATTCCAGCCATGGACCCCAATCCCTGAGAACTGGGTTCTCAACTGCCTCGTATGCTTCTGAAAAATCTGTATCACCTGCATACATATCTTTTAAATTTTCAAAACCCAAGGTTTTGACTCTAAACTCCTGCAGCAATAAACATTTCCTGCTTAAAGCATCAGCCACTTTGTTAGCAGTTCCTGAAATGTGTTTGATCACAAATGTAAAATTTTGCATGTACTCTACCCATTTTGCATGCTTCTGGTTCAACTTTTCTTGTTGACTCATGAACTGCAATGCATGATTATCACTGTACATCACAAACTCCTTGGGTATCAAGTAATGCCTCCAATTCTTTAATGCCTGTATAATGGCATAAAATTCCTTGTCGTACGTGGAGTATTTTAGCTTGGCATCATCCATCTTCTCGCTGAAATATGCAACAGGTCTATCATCTTGACTCAGTACCCCTCCAACAACATATCCACTCGCATCACATTTCACCTGAAATGTATTTTGAAAACCAGGCAACACCAACACTGGTTTCTCTGTGATCTTTTGCTTCAACAGATTGAAGCTCTTTTCAGCCTCTGCTGTCCAATGAAAAACTTTATGCCGTTTCTTCACTGTGTCCATCATTGCTGCGCTAATTCCATTGAAATTTCGAATGAATTTTTGGTAGAAACTAGCCAAACCATGAAAACTCCTCACCTCGAAAACATTCCTCGATGATGGCCAATTCCTGATTACCTCCACCTTCTCAGGATCCATCTTCAATTCATTCACCGAGATTACAAAACCCAAATAAATGAGTTCTGTCTGCATGAACGAGAACTTCTTCAAATTGATCAGCAGCTTCTCCTGCTATAGTCTTCTCATCACAATGGCTAAATGCCTCAAGTGTTTAGCCTTGGTCTTGCTGAAAATTAGTATGTCGTCCAGATATACGACTACAAACTTACCGATGAATTCCCTCAGGACTTCATTCATCAGCCTCATGAATGTGCTCAGTGCGTTTGTCAAACCAAATGGCATGACAAACCATTCGTACAAACCTTCATTTGTCTTGAATGTTGTCTTCCATTCATCTCCTTCCCTCATCCGGATCTGATGATATCCGCTCTTGAGATCAATCTTCGAAAAATAATATTCCCTGCTTAGGCAATCCATCAAGTCATCCATTCTCGGCAGTGGAAATCTGTACCTGATGGTAATTTTATTTATCGCCCTGGAGTCTGTACACATCCTCCAGCCTCCATCCTTCTTCGGACTTGGTACTGTTGGAACAGCACATGGACTAAGACTTTCCCTCACCAATCCTTTATCCAGCAAATCCTGCACTTGCCTTTTGACCTCCTCATTTTCCTGAGGTGTCAACCTGTACGCTGCCTTGTTTGGCAAACTTGCTCTGGGTATGAGGTCAATGTGGTGACTCACACTCCTCATCGGTGGTAACAAACGAGGTAGTTCGTCCACGATGATATCAGTGAACTCTCCCAACAGTTCCTGAATCTCCTCCGGCAAGTCGTCCACTCTTGTGCTTGTCAGGACAATTCTCGGCTTCCTGACAACAAAGAATTGTGGATCTTCATTCTTTTCCATCTCTGTGAGAAGCTCCTTCCCACTCATGAGAATTATGGTACTGGTTACTTCCGGATTCACTTCTTTATCTTTTATCGGAAACAATGTGTGTGTTTTCCCATCCTTCTCCAAGGTGTATGTGTTCATTCTCCCATCATGAACCACATTTCGGTCATACTGCCATGGTCTACCCAATAATACATGACAGACATCCATGGGAATGACATCACACATAATTTTATCTCTATATTCACCCATTTTAAATTCAATCGAGAATTGTTTCATAAAACTTACCTGGTGTCCTTTCTGCAAGCATGACACTTTGTATGGACTCGAATGGTTGGTTATTTCCAGCTCCAGCTTTTCCACCATCTCGGTTGAAACGAGATTATCGGTGCTTCTGCTGTCCACGATGACCTTGCATTTCCAGCCCTTGGTCTTGCAATTCGTTCTGAACAGTCTGGTTCTTTGAGCTGCGTCCTCCACCTCTTTCTCGGGTGTCAAGAGAACTTTGTGTACCGTCAGTGACTTCCCACTTCCGGCGTCTTCATACTCATCATCACGTCTCTGCGCCTCAGTGATGTGAGCTTCTCCTCTGTCCGCCTTTCTGTCTAGACAATCCACGGCTTTATGTCCGTCTTTGCCACATGTAATACATGTGATGATTCCTCCACGGCCTCTTCCTCTACCTCGAGTACGAGGAAATGTTTTGGCATCAGCATATCCGCCACCCTGCTCTGTATGCTGCCTCCTCGGCTCAGCATATTGCTGCCTTTGTTGTGAGGTTCCACCTCGCTCAATCTTACCCTGAGGTCTCTGCCATTCCTCCTTGGGCTTCTGAGTTCTATCTTGGGAAAGTGCCTTGCCTCTGGGCTGACTCCTGCCTCGCCCTCACTGTACTTTCTTGCGGCTCAGCTTCTCTTCGGCTTTTAGAGCCATCTGGTACGCATCCTCAACTGTTCGGATGGTAACCATGCTTAATTCATCCTGAATATCATACCTTAGCCCATTCAGGTATCTCGCCACCTTTTCATCATCACTCTCCCGATGACCTGCTCAGATATTCAGTCTGTAGAACTCCTCGGTGTACTTCTTCACCGTCATCAACTTCTGTCTCAGGTTCTGCATTCGCCTGAACAAGGTGATCTGGTAATCTCTTGGGATGAACTTCGCCTTCATCTTAGCGATCATCCTGTCCCAGCTTTTAATTTTTTGTTTTCCTTTGCAGCGCCTATCAGCCTGCAACTCATCCCACCATAAGGCTGCATGTCCTTTCAACTTGGTTACCGCATGCCTTATCTTCTTGTCCTCTTCGATATATTCATAATCGAAGTAGGTATCGAGTGCTCGGATCCAATCCAGCAACTCTTCTGCATTTAGACTCCCCTCATAGACGGGAATGTCCATCTTGGTCTTTGAGCTCATCCTGGCGATGGCTCTAATCAACCTCTCAGTCGAGGCATCCTCTGCTGTGACCTCTTCTGCATCGTGTCTAGCTTCCTCTTCCACCTCAAAATCACTGAACTCCACTGCACCAGCTCTGCGTCTCTACGCAGTCTCCATCTCCTCAAGCCTTGCTTAGAGATCTCTCATATGGCGCTCCATCTCTGGGTTTCCCGCTGGCCTACCCCTTCTTCGAGCATCCCTTTCCTCTCAATCAGGTGACTGCCTTTCTCTTCTGGGCGGCATGGTGTACTTCTGTCTCTGCTACAGAAAACAGAGATGTACTCGTTCTGATACCACTTTGACGCAAGGTCGCTACCCTCACAGTCCAACCTGCTCCCACTAGGACCTTCGTTCTCACAGGCCCGAAGAGTTAAAGAACTCTTCCACTCCTCTCGGGAGTGCTCTCCACCCACAACTCTCCTTCAGCGATCTCCCCTTCACTTCTCGGGAGATCGGGTTTCGCGATATCGCGAAACTCGCAAACACAGTTCTCATGCAATTCGAAACCCTGAACCCTGATGGGTCAAAGGTCAACGTTCACATGCCTATCAGGGATTTCCCTTTCAGGATATCGCTACCCGCGATGTCAACAACTTGAACTTACAGTCCCCGAGGTCCGATGTGTTGATTCCCCGATACAGTGACACATGTAATCCACTATCCTCCGGGGTCCCACGCTGCCACGTCACCTTTGGGATTTCGCGGATCACAGATCCATCCTACAAGAGTTCTCGCTGGTCGAGAACCTCGATTCTTCGAACCCCGATATGATGGGATCTTGTGCCACCTGTCCTTTTGACGATCGATGACTCCCGTTAGTTCAGGAAATTGTTAATCGCGATTTCAACGAGTTCAAAACTCTCGTATTCGCAAACCCCGATATGACGATATGCAATGGCTATGGGTTCTTCCTGCACTCAAGGGTTAAATCCCTTGCTATTTCTCCAAGATCTGATGGTCTGTGGGATCTCGCGATTCTCCTCTACGAATCTTGACCGTCAATTTTCCACCTTGGAGATTTTCTCCGCTTCAAAGTTTCTCCCAGTTCGAACCCCACCTGGGTCTGTTCTCACTGTGTTCATGAAGAAATTATCCCTCCTGAGCTTGCCAACTCTGATTCCTTCAGAGATAATGTGCACACCCTGATGCTCGACCTCAACAACCCTTGAAGGTTGAGCCCTTCCAGACTCTGTGCGCGTACAACAACAACAGTCTCTACCTTCCTTTTCTCAGACTTCCCACTGAGACTTCAAACTCGGCCTGCACTTCTCCCGCATGCTCTATCAACCCAATTCAACTTATGGGTGAGCGAGAATGAGAGTTTAACTATTGAGCCTCATCAACGCACTCTATGCGGACGAATTCAATTGCACTCTATGCAGGAATCTCTCAAACAGAGAAACAATTGAACTCATTCCCTTCTATCTCAGACTTCAGTAATCCTCTGAAATCACATGCGCAGCATATTCAAAAGCAAATTCATACAAGAAAGCAAAACATCCATAAGCATAATATCAACACAGAGAAACAACACAAACCATGAAACTGAATCAAAGACTCTCTTCTATTAATTCAATCTGTACATGGGTGTTCTTCACAGGTTCTCTGCTCTTCCCTTCTCTTCTGGATGCAAGAATGATACAATAATACAAAGGAGGGTGCCTATATTCCGTTTGCCCTCTCGAAATCTGAAACTATCAAATCTACAATAAATTCCTATCTACCAACATTAAAGCTAATAAATGCCTTCCTATCTATAATATAATACAAGTGCGCTTCATTACATTATCTCATTAATGCTTGGCGCAACAAATATCAAGGTAAATTTCAAAAAGAAGTCTGCTGGCTTGTCCAACTGTCTTTCCCTGCTCCACGCGCTGGCTTGCTTGATGTCTTGTGGATGCTCCTGCATCAATTCACTTTTCTAGGAACTTATGATTAAAATATACCTTTCACACCACTTTGGAATAATAATAAATTATTATTCAAGGACTTAATCCCTCAAGATTAGTTCCTCTTCCAACCTTTTAGACCCCTCTCCCTTACCCATTCTGTGGAAGCTTAGTGCCCCATCACTCTTTCTTTGTGGTCATTCGACATGTAGTGATGCAAGAGCATCGCCTTCAAAGTCAACAATGCATGCATGGAGGCAAAATAATGACATCTCAACAATGACAGAGTTTCAAATCAAGCATTTAACTCAGAATTTAATCGGTTATTGAGATATTTTTTAATAAAAAAATTTAAAATGTAACTTGCTTGTAAAGTCTAGAAGGACTGTAAGAAATTTTAGATATGGAGTGTTGACTCTATCTGGAAATAACTAGTAGTTATTGTAATAGGACAGAGTAGGTAATAGCTTTGAATTTAAAATGATAGATTTCATAATAGGATGAGAGACCTCATGGAGCGGTCCTTAGATAGTTTTTTAGTATTATATTGTAACATATAGAAAATATAGACAAAATAGAGAGATCAATAGAGTAGATTAGAGTAACAAAAAACACTATGTATTTTGTTTTTCATGAATGAATAGAACAGACAAAAATTGTCCCAAATCCTTGGATTGTGTTCATTTCATGTGTGGTTCAATGAATGTTATTCTTTGTGTATGATTTATTACTTCATTCATGTATGATTGTTAGAGAGAGATTGACTGTATGAGTTCGTGACGAAGTTAGTTGAGTTTTAATCGTTTCTCTTCTGATGCTTGTATGCAAGGTGTGCATCTCAAACAAAAGGAGTGTATCGTTTGAGTCTCAGATTGACTCAAATAATTTCATAGGGAATGAGAGAAACTCAGACCAGGTGCAAGGTGTACACAATGTCAAGAGGACAACAAGCTTCGAAGAACCAATGCAGAAGAACAACAGGTGGGTGAGAAGCATTTTCTTTTCAAGAAAATCCTTCGAATTGAGTTATTTGAAATCCACAGAATGCAAAGTGTGTGTGGGAGATCGAAATCCTTTTAAGGTTAGAAGCTCATAAGAGATAACAATTTTCACGAGTGTTGATGAGGTCCAAGTGGCGGATTCATCACAGAACAAAGGTTTGGAAACTTTGAAGGCAGATAAATATTTTAAGGTTGAGATATATTAGAAGCTCAGGAGGAAGCACGACTGTGATCATAGGATCAAAGGGAAGAATATCAACAACCATCATATCAGAATATGATCCGAAATCAGATCCAGAAGCCTGACAGGGCTTGAAAAATGATCAAAAATGAAAGTGCTCATAATCCGATGAAACCAGTGCCATTGTGTCTATCTCGTCTTCCTGATTCTGGCGGTATATTTACTTTGTCAAACGGGCTTCGTATGCAAAAGTTATCGCGTTCTGGTCGAAAGCCCAAATAGGTAAAAAGTCAAAGGTCAACTAGTCAAAAAGTCAACGCTGATGACATTAGCATGTTGAATGTGCAGGAGATGATGTGGCACTCTTTAGCTAATCGTGATTGGGCAGGTTCACTGACAAGGCAGACATGTGGCAGGCAACTCGACCAGTCAATAAATGATAAGTGGCATTAATCCGACAAATGGGGAGATGCCACGTGGCCCAATCCTGGGTAGCCATGTGGCACCCAGTCATCAGTTGAAGTGGCATGTTAAAAAAATTGTTTTGGGGTCCATTGGATTTGAACCCATGACCACCACCAAGCCCAACACCTTAAGAAATGGTCTTTGCCAATACACCAAATTATTTCTTATGATGTAAAACCCACATTATAAAATATATTGCAGAGTATTGTATGGAGAGGGGCCAGCGCTTAGCCCTTTGGGCTAGCGCTTGGACATATGAACCCATATGACCCTGTCAAGGGGGCACGCACTGGGAAAGAGGGGGATTATGCCCAAATCTAACTATAAAGTGGGTTTTATAACCAATTTTTGGGTTTTAATAGTAATTAAGCTTATTTTTAATGGTTTTTAGGAGTTATTGGGTAGTTTTGGAGCCTAATTTTTGGGAGGAAGTTGGGGATGAGAAACCAACTTTCCCAACTATATAACCCAGGCCTGTTTGAGGCATTGGAGGGCATTCAGAGCAGAATTATGCTGAAGAGAAGCCAAGCCAAAGCCAGTTTGATGCAGAGAAGCTTTTGAGGAGGAGACACTGTCGGACCATTTCTGGGAGCTTCGGACGTCCGTTTTGCGTGCGGTTATCTTTGCATGGTTCTGGAGATCTGGAAGAACATGACCAGATCAGTCTTGTAGCCATTTTGCATTGCAGCGATGTACTTTTGATCTTTTGAGAAGAAATAAAGAAGCCTCCCCCACAGAGAAAAAGGCCCGGAGACGTAGGCAAAGCTGTGCCGAACTCCGTTATCAATCTGCATGTTATGGTTTGTTGTCTATTATTTCATTTCAGATCTGCATATATGTATATGGTTGTCATAATTCCTCTTCTTTCCTCATTCTTCACTAAGTTTTCTCAAATGGTTAATTAACGCATGCAAAATTAAAACTCAACCATAAGTCATTAAAAGATCCGACGGATCAAGTGGTATCAGAGCTAGTTGACGTTTAGATTTGAGTTGCATGTTAACCAGGGAAAAGCTACAGCATGGTGAAGGCGAGCTTGTTGCAGAGAATCCATTAATTGGATTGAGAAAAAGATCTTCTCACAGCGAGAAGATGGCATCGGAAGAAGGGATTTCTCAGGATGAGAAAGAGTTCCGGAAAAAATTCCTTGCCATGTCCGAGATGGTGAAAGTTTTGTACGAAGATTACTTGGAACGAAAGCGACCAGTTTTGGGTGATTCTTCAAAGGGAAAAAGTGAAGAGGAAGAGGACCATCCTCAGATTCCTCCTTCACCTCCATCAACACCTCCTTCTTCTCCTTCTTCTTCTTCAAGTTCAAGTTCTAAATCTAGTGGAAAGAAAAATGTTCATAAGAATAAACATGAATGCCATTGTTAAAACTTGATGTAAAATTTGAGTTGCCCATATATGATGCTGAAGTAAATGCAGAAAAAATTGATAACTGGATCAGGTAGATGGAGGTATACTACAATGTGCAACAGATCAAGGATGAGGCCACACAAATCAAGTTGGCATCTTTGAGACTTGTAGGTACAGCTCTTATCTGGTGGCAAAGTAAGCTGCAAAAGGGAACACAAAATGTGGGTAATGTATTTCCATCATGGAAGGATTTTATTTCTGCACTTAGGAAACAATTCTATCCTTTGGGTTATAAAGAAAAAGCATTAATTGAATGGCAATATTTAAAACTAAGAAAAGGACAAACAGTGCAGGAATACACCGATGGATTTAGAAAAATGGCATTAATGTTAGACATCCCTTTGCAAACACAAGAAACCCTTATGAAGTATATAGGAGGTTTGCCTGCACATATTAGAAACATTGTTTTCATGTTTGGACCCACTAACCTTGATGAGGTTTCTGTTCAAGCTACGTATATTGAAGCAGGGAAAGTAGGTGT
>ML802593.1:18030-45104 GCA_009831015.1 Picea engelmannii | reverse complement strand
GATGAGGTTTCTGTTCAAGCTACGTATATTGAAGCAGGGAAAGTAGGTGTGTCAGGGGAATCGTCGTCTTCGAGGAAAGAGGACAAGAGGAAAAGGCATGGCAATGGCAAGAATGCAAATGCAGTGACAAAGAAGGAAGGAAATCCCTCTTGGAAGCATTGCAAGAAAGAGGGACATGATGAGGACAAATGTTGGCAGTTTCATCCCAAGAAGAGGCCAAAGTGGTTCAAAGAAAAGAAGGGAATGCAAACAGTGGAAACGACATCAAAACCCATAGACTTGGGATTGGATTCAGGTGATGAGTCAAAGATCTCATTGGTTGGTATGACAGGTAAAAATGGTGAAGATATTGATTGTAGAAACAACTTGTTTCATATAAGGGTAATTATGCGACACACTAAGATAGACACATTAATCGACAGTGGATCTCAATCTAATCTAATTTCAGAAGAATTGGTTAAGCAATTGGGGTTAAAAACACAAACCCATCATAAGCCTTACACACTTAAATGGATAAGTGATCATCATCAGATGCACATAACAAAACAGTGCACAATAAAATTTGCAATTTCATCTAAGTATGTGGATGAAGTAACTTGTGATGTTGTGTCATTAAGAGAATGTGGAATGATCTTATGTAGTCCATACTTATTTGATCGTAAGGAAATCTTCTACAGGACAAATAATGAATATCAATTCACTAAAGCAGGTCATGATTATGTGGTTCATGCTCATCGTGTTAAAGAAAATAAAACACTTCAAACAATGGAACAATTAACAAATGCAGTGAAAGTATGCAACAAACCAATAATTGTTTCAAATGAAGTAATTGATCTTAAGCAAGAACAAGACATGGTTGTTGAATGGAAAATCAATCATAAGTTGCTTCAAGATAAGCTCATGTCGTGCAGATATTTCAAGTATATCAGTTCATTGGCAGTCGTCTTTTTGATGCTATCATTAGCAATGTTTTCTACATGGATGATAATGGCTTCAGTAAGATGTAACAGGGTTCAAATGGCTAACAATATACTATCAGTTGTCATGATTGTGTTACAGTTGATCTTGATGAGACAGATGCACAGGACAGAGTTCAGAGACAGAGAGCAAGCCAGCCTATCCCGAGCTTGTTGACTGGTCAGTAACCTTTTGGGGACCAAAAGTTCTTATTGTGGGGAGGTGTGATCCGAAATCGGATCTAGAAGTCTGACAGGGCTTGAAAAATGCTCAAAAATGAAAGTGCTCATAATCTAATGAAACCAGTGCCATTGCGTCTGTCTCGTCTTCCTGGTTTCGGTGGTATATTTACTTTGTCAAATGGGCTCCATATGCGAAAGTTATCACGTTCTGATCGAAAGCCCAAACAGGTAAGAAGTCAAAGGTCAACTGGTCAAAAAGTCAACGCTGATGACATCAGCATGTTGACTGTGCAGGAGATGAGGTGGCACTCTCTAGCTGATCGTGATTGGGAAGGTTCACTGACAAGGCAGACATGTCGCAGGCAACTGGACCAGTCAATAACTGACAAGTGGCATTAATCTGGCAAATGGGGAGATGCCACGTGGCCCAGTCATGGGCAGCCACGTGGCACCCAGTCGTCAGTTGAAGTGGCATGTTAAAAAAATTGGTTTGGGGTCCATGGGATTTGAACCCATGACAACCACCAAGCCCAACACCTTAAGAAATGGTCTTTGCCAATACACCAAATTATTTCTTATGATGTAAAACCCACATTATAAAATATATTGCAAAGTATTGTATGGAGAGGGGCCAACGCTTAGCCCTTTGGGCTAGCGCTTGGCCATATGAACCCATATGGCCCTGTCAAGGGGGCGCACGCTGGGAAAGAGGGGGCTTATGCCCAAATCTAACTATAAAGTGGGTTTTATAACCAATTTTTGGGTTTTAATAGTAATTAAGCTTATTTTTAATGGTTTTTGGGAGTTATTGGGTAGTTTTGGAGCCTAATTTTTGGGAGGAAGTTGGGGATGAGAAACCAACTTTCCCAACTATATAAACCAGGCTTGTTTGAGGCATTGGAGGGCATTCATAGCAGAATTATGCTGAAGAGAATCCAAGCCAAAGTCAGTTTGATGCATAGAAGCTTTTGAGGAGGAGACACTGTCGGACCATTTCTGGGAGCTTCGGACGTCCGTTTTGCGTGCCATTTTCTTTGCATGGTTTTGGAGATCTGGAAGAACATGACCAAATTAGTCTTGTAGCCATTTGGCATTGCAGTGACGTACTTTTGAGCTTTTGAGCAGAAATAAAGAAGCCTTCCCCACAGAGAAAAAGGCCCAGAGACGTAGGCAAAGCTGTGCCGAACTCCGTTATCAATCTGTGTGTTATGGTTTGTTGTCTATTATTTCATTTCAGATCTGCATATATGTATATGGTTGTCATAATTCCTCTTCTTTCCTCATTCTTCACTAAGTTTTCTCAAATGGTTAATTAACGCATGCAAAATTAAAACTCAACCATAAGTCATTAAAAGATTCGACGGATCAGAATAAGTGTGCGAACCTTATCACTTTGCGTATAGAGGAGAGAGGCTACTGAGGCTGAAACTTGATATTTTCGAAGTTCGGAGACCCAGAATAGAATTTCGACCATTCGATCAGTGGGATAGATCTGAGCCATCAGATCACTAGAGGCAAAGACCAAGGATCGGATTACCAGGAGGAATCACAGTCATTGGTTCCTAGAAGCTCAGAAGGGAGAGTGGCTTGAAACTTGATATTTCCAAAGCTCGAAGTGTCGCAATGCTGAGGTGGGATCTCAGCGATCGTATTGATCAACTGTGAGCCATTAGATATCACAGGTGCACAAGGAGTCAAGATGAGACTTGAAATACCTGGATTGTGGAGAGTTGAAGGGTTGTGAGTCGCTAATCTGTGAGGAGACACTTGTCAACATATCTCATTCTCTAGGAAAATATGAAGTAAGTTTTCATTTTGAGACTTAAAAACATCGGAGCATAGAAACCCGAAGTCCTAGAATAATATTTGGGTCATTGGATTCAGAGGACACATGGTGAGAGATCAAACTTTCGCTGACTCGCAAATCGGGAAATTCAAAGGGTAGAGTCATAAGGATTCATGAAACTGAGTTCATGATTTGATTGTATCCATCGATCGAGGAAGCTGCATGGACCATTCATTCGCCTAGGAAGATATCGGGGAATCCAACATCGGGAGAAGAGAGGTGAGTGATCCCCCAACTTCTCAAAACACAAAATCTCGATAAGTGCTAGAGGTTGAACCCCAGGTCACAACTAAAGGTCATATGAAGGGAGGATCTAGTGAGTGCTAAGCCCTATCAAAATTTTAGATATCGAGAGGGTCAAAGTGACTCACATGCAAAGGTATGATATGGGATTTCATGACATGCCTTCTGATTTGTCTTATGGTCACAGGTAGTGGTCATGTGGAGAAGGATAAGGGAGGATATAAAAAGTGCTAATCCCTTGTATGAAGTTTGGAGGTCAGGAGAGTTGGGGTGACTCACGTATAAAAGACCCGATACATGAAATCGCGAAACACATTTTGAGAGGCATGCAGTCACAGTCGGTGGTCGTGTGGAGGGAACTCACTCTCAATGCCTGTTCATGTGGGTGTAGTTCACAGAGGACCCATGGATTTGTTTATTAGAGGTTTCAGCAGGGACCCGAAAGAGCTAATCCAGCTCATTTTAGTGAAGATTCAGTGACTGAGAGGTCGGTAGACCTTGCTGATGTAGGGAGGCTACATCAGGTGGTATCAGAGATGATTTTGATTTTTTTTAAGACAACAGACAAAAGGATAAAGGAGTAAAGTTGGTATAATTTGTGGTATCAAACAAATTTTCAATTTTTGTTGTAGGTGACACGGTGAAATCATGCAACCCTGAAGGTGTAGAGCGAATGCAGAAATGGAAGAAGAAATGAGGTGACTCTGAATGAGACTAGAATCCATGGAGACAACATAGAGAAGAGTACCAGACATTGGTGATGTCATTGAATATGAGAGTGAAGAAGAAGTAGAGGGTGAGGAAAATGTAGCATAGGATGTTGCACAAGATCGCTTGATAAAACTTGTTTCAAAGATAGGATCCAGAGAAAGGATAGAGGTACCTATGTACGAAGGCAATTTAGAAGTTGAAGAATTGTTAGATTGGGTACGTGCTATGGAAAAATAATTTGATTATGAAGATATCAAAGAAGACAAGATGGTGAATCATGCAATGACAATACTTGAAGGCCATGCAACATAATGGTGGGATGAACTGCAAGCCGAACGCAGAAAAATGATAAGAAAAAAATTAAAAACTAGGATAGGATGGTAGCTAAGTTGAAAGAAAAATTAATCCCGAAGGATTACCAAATCAATATTTATAGGAGATTGCAGAACCTGAAACAGAGGGGTTTATCGGTGAAGGAGTACACTGAATAATTTTACTGATTGAACATTAGGGTTGGACAAAAAGACAATGAATATGAGAAGAAAGCCAAATATATCAATGGGCTAAGATATGAAATACAAGAGGAGATCAACATGATGTTTGTCAGTAAAGTCGAGGATGCCTATCAAGCAGCCTAGAAAGCTAAGGAAAAATTGGCCAGGAAGAAAAGCCAATGAAGCAAACATGGAAATTCAAGCAGAGGCAAGGGAACTAGCAGAGAGAAGTTCCAGAAGTCGAAGCCTAAAGATGAAAAATAACATAGTTACCATGATAAGGGTGGAAGTTCTAAATGGTAACATAGTTACCATGATAAGGGTGGAAGTTCTAAATAAGGAAAACATGGAAGAAGAAGTTATTTTTCCATAGGTAGAGGAAGAGGAAGAGCCAGACGAGGCATAGTTAAATGCTATACCTATGGAGAAGAAGGACACAAATCTTGGAAATGTCTTGACAGAAAAAGAGAAGGTAGAGAAGCACACATTGTTGAAGCACATAAACATGTGGAAGCAGAAGCAACAGAAGGAGGAAGAAACCTCATGATGAGGAAAATTCTTCTTAAACCAAAAAAGAAACCATAGGATTCAGTTCAGCGAACAACCCTATTCAGAACTGCTTGCAAGTTGAAAGACAAAGTTTCCAAGGTGATCATAGATAGTGGGAGCATTGGCAATATAGTATCCAAAAAGTTGGTGGAGAATCTGGAATTGAAGACAATTTCCCATCCAAATCCATACAAGGTATCGTGGTTTCAGAAAGGACATCAAGTAATTGTAAGTCAACAATGTCAAGTTGAATTCAAAATAGGAGGTTATAGGGATGAAATATTGTGCGATGTAATTCCTATGGATGTTTGTCATATTTTATTTGGAAGGCTATGGAAGCATGACCGAAAGGTTATTCATGATGGAAGGAAGAATATCTATACCTTGGAAAAGAATAGTATAACACATATGTTGTTGCCCATAGAATAAAAAGAGAAAAAGACAGAATCTAGTTGAAGCATACTTCTCATGAGTAGGAAGGAGCTCTTGAATGAAGTGAAAAAGGAGAAAGAAATGAAGTTTGTTGTAGTGAGGAAGCCTAGAGTTATCCTTACAAATAATTTTATAGAAGACTTACCTATAGAAATCCAAGAACTATTATAAAATTTTGTTGATATAGTCGTGGATGCGTTACCACACTCATTGCCACCCATCAGGATTATAATCCATCATATTCACCTTATTACAAGATATAGTTTACCAAACAAAGAATCTTATAGGTTGATGCCTAGACATAATGAGGAAGTCAAAAATCAAGTCCAAGAGTTGTTGGATAAAGGTTTAGTTAGGGAAATCCTAAGCCCATGCGGGTACCAATTGTATTAAGCCTAAAGAAAGATAGAGGATGGAGGATGTGTACAGATTCCCGAGCCATCAACAAGATAACCATTAGATACAAATTTCCTTTACCGAGGATGGATGATTTGATGGAGTGTTTGAGTGGGGTAAGCTATTTTTCCAAGATAGACTTGAAGAGTGGATATCATCAAATATGAGTGAGAGAGGGAGATGAATGGAAAACAATATTCAAGACAAATGAAGGATTGTTTGAATGNAGGATGGATGATTTGATGGAGTGTTTGAGTGGGGTAAGCTATTTTTCCAAGATAGACTTGAAGAGTGGATATCATCAAATATGAGTGAGAGAGGGAGATGAATGGAAAACAATATTCAAGACAAATGAAGGATTGTTTGAATGGTTGGTCATGCCGTTTGGGTTGACAAATGCACCAAACACATTTATGAGGTTAATGAATGAAGTGTTGAAAGACTTCATAGGAAAATTTGTCAACGTATATCTGGATGACATACTAATCTCTAACAAGACAAAGGAGGAACACTTAAGACATTTGACATCAATTATGGAAAGGTTGCAGCAAGAGAAATTGCTGATAAATCTAAAGAAGAGTTCTTTTATGAAGAAGGAGTTCATATATTTGGGTTTTGTGATCTCTTCAAATGAATTGAGGATGGACCCAGAAAAAGTGACAGGGATCAGAGAATGGTTGTCGTCAGGCAACATATTTGAGGTAAGAAGTTTTCATTGGTTAGGAAGCGTTTATAGAAAATTCATCAGAAATTTCAGTATCATATGTGCACCCATGTTGGAAACTATGAAGAAGAAACAAAAGTCCTTCAGTTGGACAAAGGAAGCTGAAAGAAGTTTCAAAGTTTTGAAGGAGAAAATCACAGAGCAACCAATTATGGTCTTGCTAGATTTTGGAAAAAACATTTAGGTGAGATGCGACGCAAGTGGATTAGCTATTGGAGCAGTCTTGAGTTAGGACAATAGGCAAATTTATTATTTCAGTGAGAAAATGAATGATGCCAAGCAAAAGTATTCCACGTATGACAAGGAATTTTATGCAGTGATTCAAGCTTTGAAAAACTTGAGACATTATCTAATTCCTAAATAATTTGTCTTGTATAGTGATAATCATGCTTTGCAGTTTATTACTAGGCAAGAAAAGTTGAATCAGAAACAAGAAAAATGGGTAGAATTTATGGAGAATTTTACTTTTGTTATCAAATAGATTGTTGGAACTGCTAACAAAGTTGCAAATGCTTTGAGCAGAAGGAGTTTGATTATATAGGAATTCCAGGTGGATACCTTAGGATACAAAAGCCCATGGACTGAATATTTGATCCAGGATGGATTACTATTCAAAGGGTTCCAATTATTCATTCTAAAGTGCTCAATGAGAGACAAAATACTAAAAGAGAAACACAATAGAGGTTTAGATGGAAATTTTAGTCATGATAAGAAATTCTCACAACTGAATAATTCATATTGTTGATCGAGCATGAGATCGAAATTTGAAAGGTTTGTGAAGAAATGTAGATTTTTTCAGTATGCAAAAGGAAGACAACAAAACACTGGGTTGTATCAGCCATTACCAATTGCAGAAAGGCCGTGGGATGCAATCAGTATCGATTTTGTTTTTGGATTTCCTAAAAATAAAAAAGGGAGTGATTCCATATTTGTTGTGGTGGAAAGATTTTCAAAAATGGCACATTTCATACCATTCCAAAAGACAAACAATGCCACACACATTGCCAATTTGTTTTTCAGAGAAGTCATGAGACTACATGGATTGTCGAGGAGCATAGCTTTAGACAGAGACACCAAATTTATAGGACACTTTTGGAGGACTCTATGGAAGAGGTTGGTAATGAACTTATCCTTTAGTTCAACATATCTCCCTTAGACGAATGGACATATTGAATTAGTAAATAGGAGTCTCTCAACGTCGACAATGGGATCAGATTCTAGCATAAGCAGAATTTGCATTCAACGATCGAGTGAACAGGAGCACAGGAAAAATTTCATTTGAAATTATGTATGGTATATGACCAAGAGGGATTATAGAGTTGAGAGATTTCAATCAAGATGAGTTCATAAGTGTTGGAGAAGAGGATTTTGCAATTGAAATGCAAAAAGTCCATGACAAATTCAAAGAGCAGCTACAGGTCAACAATAATAAATACAAGAGAAGAGTTGATCAAAAGAGAAGAGAAGTTTAATTTGAAGTTGGAGATGAAGTTTTATCTCATTTGAGAAAAGAGATATTCCCAAGGGGAACATACAACAAGTTAAATATGAAAAAGATAGGACCATGCAAGATTCTTAGAAAATTCATAGCGAATGCTTATGAGATTGAGTTTCCATACAATGTTGGGATATCACCGATATTCAATGTTGTAGACGTGTATCCTTACAGGAAATATGACGCAGGAGAATCAGATGGAACTTTCTTAGTTTTCAGTTTTCAGTTTTTGTTTTGATTATAGTTATATCCATTTTCACTTTTGAATATAACAGAGGAAAATTGACCCAATGCATGGCATGGACATTGTTTGCAATTCCCTGTTAATGGGTTTCATGAATGAATGACTAAATTTATTTATGAGTAGATGGAACTGTGAATGTTAGGATACATTTCAATTGTTTTTGTTCTGATTGATGTGGTGCAAGGTGTGCACATAGAACACAAGGAGTGCGTCGACGAGATCTATTTCAGTTCTGAAGCTCAAAAGAGATAGCACAAAACTTTCCCTTTGCAAGGAGTACAAAGTGACTGTTGGAAGGTATGCACAGTCATCCGCAGGAATTCAAATATTTCATAAGAATCGGTTGCAGGGTGTGCACCGAGTGAAAGGAGAACGCCAGGAGGGCAGAAAAAATTTCTTTTTAGAAATCCTTCGGACCCGAGTTATCAAAATCCATGAAATGCAAGGAGTGTGCGGGAAACCGAAACCTTCATGAAGGGAAATCTCATGAGAGATAGCACTTTGTAGAAGTGTAGTCGAATTCTGAGAGATGGACTTGTAAGAGGTTCAAAGGTAGAGACATTTGAATACTTAGAAAATTTTCTAAGTCGGAAGAAATTAGAAGCTCAGGAGCAGGAGCAACAGTGATCATTGGATCACAACATGAAGTATCAACAATCATCTAAATCAAGCCAAGGTGCACAAGATTTAACGATTTGCACACACAGGAGAAAACACCCACCAAGATTTGAGACTTGAACTTCCTGAAGTCCGGAGTTCCGGATTCCTGAAGTGAAATCTTAGTCGTTGGATCAATCGAGTGAATCTAGACTGTCATATATCATGAGATCCGGAGGAAGCAAATTTGAAACTTGAAATTATTGAATCACGAAGAGTGAAAGAAAATATGGACCGTTAGATCCAGAGGGGTACATGTCAACGTGTCGTGAGATCTAGAGGGAGGCCAAGGTGAGGTGTTGAAACACTCAAATCCCGAAGAGTTGAGGAGATGAGAGCCATCGATCTGTCAGTACACACTTGTAATCATATCATGAGATCTAGGAAATTTGTCGTGGGATTTTAAGTTTGAGAATTGAGATGGTCAAATCCCAAAGGACCGAAGACCTAAAGTGAATCTGAGCCATCATCTCTGGAGGAGACATGGCAAAGATAGGAGAACTCTGGGTAAAGTCCTGAAGAGATCTATAGTTTTCATGTTCAGGGGAGACATGGAATGAATCCGTGCACTCCGGGTAAATACATGAAGTAAACCTTAGTCATTGATCCGATGTGTACATGTGTTAGTGGATTATATCTTTCAGACAAAGTCGTTGGCGAAAGGGTGTAGTTTGAGATTTGAAATCTCTGAAATCTGAAACCCTGAGGAGATATCAACCATTGATTGAGAGGAGGGTCTCAGGACCATTGATCTACATTGATAGGTAAAACACCCAAGGTAGAATATGAACCATTGATTGTGAGGATAGGTGTCTGAAGATGACGTGCTCCAGAAGATTGGAGTACGAAAGAAGGCAAAGTTTGAGATTTCATAACGCTGAAGTCCAGAGAACCACAAAGATCACAACCATTGATTGAAGGGGAAAATTGTCAGCAAATCTTCCACTCTGGAAGATTTCTCTGCAAAGGAAACCAAGGTTTGAGATTCAAAAATTAGAGAGTCCGTAATTCTAAATATATCATAGTCATCAATCAGAGAGAGGGAGATCTAGACCATTGATTCCAAGGGATATATCTGAGTGGTCCATCTAGAAGCACAGTCAAGATCGTGATATTGACGTTCATCTCTCATTTCAGGGGCAAGAGTTGCGTAGACTTTAAAAAGTCAAGGGTGGGCTGCAATACATACTATGGTTTCGCCAAGGAGACACATGGAGGATCAAGAATAATTGTGGGCCCAAAGGTAGTTTGAATTCAAACCACTTGTTGTTGCTTCTACAATTGCATGGTCATCGCCCAAGGTCACATCGGAGGAGGGGCCGAGAGAAAAGGCGCTAATGCCTGATACTCTGAGGTTTTCGTAGAGAGTGAGAAGGAAGGTCATAATTGCCAAGAAGCCTATGGAGGAAACCAAGGGGACCTGTGTTTAACATGGAACAAGACCAATAAGGTTTAAGAGAGTCACTCGAGTCCAGAATCGAATATCCTGACTAGGAGGTCGCGCAACCCTTATGAGAGAAGGGGGTCTGCACCAAGTGGTATCAAAGAATTTTTTTTCTTACAGACAATAGGAAAATGAGAGGAGACAAAAAGAACTCAAAGTTGTACTCTGTGTGTGACAGACAGTCAACACAATGCCACCGAGGAGATGAGTGGAACCACCTTTACCCAATTGGGTTGTATAAAGGAAGATGCGATAACTTTGTGTAAGATTAGAGGCGATGGTGTAGCATCCCTGACCACCAAGAGGTCGAGAAATGCTACCTACACAACCTTAAATTCACTTTTAAAACTATGATACCAATTTATAACATCCCTGGATATCAACCCCTCTGTTGGTCCATTCTACTATGCAGAAAAATCTTATAAATATAATATGAATTAAATTAAATTAACACATCTAACATAGATTTACTGTTACCATTCATATTTAAATAGAATTAACAAAAATTTATACATGCAACAGAACTCATGATAACATTCAAGCGTCAATAGCAAAAACATGAATAACATATAAATTAAGCATAGACTGATACTTATATTTTCAAGTGGAGTAACACCACCAATTGTGTGCAGACCTTCCACGAACCTCCTAGCCTTAGACTGCGTTGCTCAATACTCTCAGCAGTAGGTCACCCCCGAGATGGGACTTAGCTCCACCGGGCAAGGGAATCCTAGGCTAGACAAGGTCAACAGGAAGAAACACAGTTTATGAGGATGGATTCTCTATAGGAGCGACTTATGCCCACTTCTCACAGACTCTCATTCCCCACATGCTTGTCCCACCCAAGGAGTATACACCTTCACTATCACAAAGAACAGTCCTTCGACTGCTAAACCTCCCTTGCCTTAGGCTTCAACAATAGGCCGGACCAGAATTCTCTAAGCTCTATGGAAGCTATAGGAACCCTTCCAGGATTTCTCACTTCCTCCGTGCACTCTCTCACCTATAGAGAGTCTCTCAAAGTCCTAACAACCTGCCTCTTCAACCACATCCACCTCCTTCACCTGGAGAGAATGTTGCACACATGCCTAATAACCTGCTTCTTCAGCTCCGTTCTAATAATAGGAGGACAACATTAAGGCTCATAAAGGAACAAAAGGGCATTTCCAATCACAGTTAGCCAAGGGACTGCGTGGCCACAAAAACCCACAATTATAACACACACGACATATAAAATTACGTTATTCTCAGGTTTCACAAAAGATAGCAACTCAAACAGTGAAGAACAAACTTGGATTTAAAATGTGGATCAATTAAGTTCAAAGGATACACAGGAGACATGACTCAGTCCATGGGTTTTCCACTAGTTTTCAAGGTCTGTGAAAAGGAATCAGCACAGAGGTCGAACATAGACTCAAATTCTTTAGATGGAGGATGTGTCAGCTTCTAGGGAAAACATCACAATTTTCTGGTTTCAGAGATGCATGAGGGTATGCAGAGATCAGACGCCCACAACACATGGTTCAGACAGCGGATGGAAGAATGGAGGATGAACCCCCATCACATCTCAATTCTTGGGTTAAATTGCATGTGCCTTGACTAAAAAATTATGTCTCCCATGAAGCTTCATTCACTCCATCAAGTACGCGTTCCCTTTTCGAGGAACTTAGGATTAAAATATACCTTTCACACCACTTTGGAATAATAATAAATTATTATTCAAGGAATTAAGCCCTCAAGCATGGCCCCTCTTCCAAAGTTTCACCCCCCTCTCCCTTGCCCATTCTGTGGAAGCTTAGTCCCCCATCACTATTTCTTCGTGGTCGGTTGACATGCAATGATGCAGGAGCATCACCTTTAAAGTCAACAATGCACACCTCGAGGCAGAAAAATGACATCTCAATAATGACAGAGTTTAAAATAAAGAATTTAACTTAGAATTTAATCGGTTGTTGAAATATTTTGGAATACAACATTTAAAAATGTAACTTTCTTGTAAAGTCTAGAAGGAATGTAAGAAATTCCAGATGTGGAGTGTCGAATCTATTTGGAAATAACTAGTAGTTATTATAATAGGATAGAGTAGGTAATAGCTTTGAATTTGAAATGATATATTTCAAAATAGGATGAGAGAGATCGTGGAGCGGTCCTTAGATAGTTTTTCAGTATTGTATTGTAACATATAGAACAGATAGAAAAAATAGAGAGATCAATAGAGCAGAGTAGAGTAGAAAAAAAAACTATGTATTTTGTTTTTCATGATTGAATAAAATAGAAACAAATTGTCTCAAATCCTTGGAATGTGTTCATTTCATGTGTGGTTGAATGAATGTTATTTTGTGTGTATGATTTATTCCTTTGTTCATGTATGATTGTTAGAGAGAGATTTTCTATATGAGTTCATGATGAAGCTGGTTGAGTTTCTATCATTTCTCTTCCGATACTTGTATGCAAGGTGTACATATCGAATGCAAGGAGTGCATCAATTGAGTCTTGGATTGACTAAGAGAAGTTCATACAGAATCAGAGAAACTCAGAGAAGGTGCAAGGTGTGCACAATGTCAAGAGGCTAACAAGTTTCGAAGAACCATTGCAAAAGAATGCCAGGTGGGCGAGAAGCATATTCTTTTCAAGAAAATTCTCCAAACTGAGTTATTCAAAATCTCGAGAACGCAAAGTGTGTGTGGGAGATCGAAATCCTTTTAAGGATAGAATATCATAAGAGATAACACTTTTCACAAGTTTTGATGAGGTCCCAGAGGTAGATTCGTCAGGGAATGAAAGTTTGGAACCTTTGAAGGTGGATAAATATTCCAAGGTGGAAAGATATCAAAAGATTAGGAGGAATAACGATTGTGATCTTCGGATCACAAGGATGAATATTGAATTTTATCAGATTAGAAGAAGTGCATGAACCTTATCACTTCACATACAAAGGAGAGAGGCTACTGAGGTTGAAAATTGAGATTTCTGGAGTCCTGAGATACATAATATAATTTAGACCATCCGATCAGTGGGATAGGTCTGAGCCATCGAATCACTGAAGGTGAAGACCAAGCGTTGAATTACCAGGAGGAATCACAGTCGTTGGTTGCTGGAAGCTCATAATGGAGAGAGCCTTGAAACTTGAGATTTCCAAAGCTCGGAGTGTCGGAACACCGATGTGGGATCTCATTCATCTGATTGGTCAAGTGTGAGCCATCATATATCAGGGGCACACAAGGAGTCAAGTTGAGACCTAAAATACCTGGAGCGCAAACAACCAAAGGGTCATGAGTCATTGATATATCAGGAGACACTTGTCAACAGATCTTGTTCTTCGGGAAAAGATGAAGTAAGTTTTTAGTTTGAGAATTGAAAACGTCGGAGCAGGGAGACCCGAAGTCCCAGAATAAAATTTGGGTCGTTGGATTCAGAGAACACATGGTGAGAGATTAGAATTTCACTGACTCGCAACTTGGGAAAGTCAAAGGGCAGATTCATAAGGATCAGTGAACCCAAGTTCATGATTTGATCGTATCCATTGATTGAGGAAGGATTATGGACTGTTGATTCGCCCAGGGAGATATCGGGGAATCAGACATTGGGAGAAGAGAGGTGAGTGATCCCCCAACTTTGCAAAATGAAAAATCCTAATAAGTGATTTAGGTTGAACCTTGGGTCATAGTCAGAGGTCATATGGAGGGAGGAGCTAGCAAGTGCTAAGCCCTGTCATAATTTTAGAGATTGGGAGGGTCAAGGTGACTCACATGCAAAGGTCTGATACAAGATTTCATGACATGCCTTTTGATTTAGCTTGTGGTCACAGGAAGTGGTCACGTGGAGAAGGATAAGGGAGGAGATAGAAAGTGTTAATCCCCTGTTGAAATTTCGTAGGTTGGGCGAGTTGGGGTGACTCGCGTACAAAACTCATGATACACGAAATCGTGAAATGCCTTTTGAGAGGTGTGCAGTCACAACCGGTGGTCGCGTGGAGGGAACTCGCACCCAATGCCTATTTGCATGGGTGAAGTTCACAGAGGAACTGTGGATTTGTTTAGTAGAGGTTCCAGTAGGGACCTGAAAGAGCTAATCCAAATCAATTTAGTGAAGATCTAGTGACCGGGAGTTCGACAAACCTTACTGAGGTAGGGGGGCTGCATCAAAGCTAATTTTATGTTTGTTTAAAGATAGTAGACAAAAGGAGAAAGGAGGAAAGTTGGTATCATTTGTGGTATCAAATAACTTTTCAATTTATGTTGTACGTGATGCAATGAAATCATGCCAGCTAGAAGGCGCAAAGTGAATGTAGAAATGGAAGAAGAAATGAGGTGAATATGAATGAGAATGGATGCCATTGAGACAACACAAAGAAGAGAAAAAGACACTGGTGATGTTAGTAAATATGAGAGTGAAGAAGAAGAAGAGGGACAGGAAAATGTAGCAGAGGATGTTGCACAAGATCACTTGATAAAAGTTGTTTCGAAGATAGGATCAAGAGCAAGGATAGAGGTACCTATGTACGAAGGCAATTTAGAAGTTGAAGAATTGTGAGATTGGGTACGTGCTATGGACAAATACTTCGATTATGAACATATTGAAGAAGACAATATGGTGAAGCATATAGTGACAATACCGAGAGGCCATGCAACGTTATGGTGGGATGAAATGTAGGATGAACACAAGAGAAATGGTAAGTGTAAAATTAAAAATTGGGATAGGATGGTAGCTAAGTTGAAAGAAAAATTCATCTCGAAGGATTACCAAATCAATCTTTACAGAATATTGTAGAACATGAAACTGGGGGGTTTATTAGTGAAGGAGTACACTAAAGAATTTTACCAACTGAACATCAGAGCTGGATAGAAAGAGACTGATGATGAGAAGATAGATAGATATATCAATGGGATGAGATATGAAATACAAGAGGATATCAGCATGATGTCTGTCAGTAAATTTGAGGATGCCTAGCAAGCAGCCTTGAAAGCTGAGGAAAAATTGTCTAGGAAGAAAAGCCAATGAAGAAAAGGTAGAAATTCAAGCAGAGGCAAGGGAACCAACAAAGAGAATTTCTAGAAGTCGAATCATGAATATGACGAATAACATAGCCACCATGAGAAGGGTGGAAGTTCTAAATAAGGACAACATAGTGGAAGAATTTATTTTTCCAAAGTTAGAGGAAGAGGAAGAGCCAGAGGAGGCGTAGTTAAATGCTATACCTGTGGAAAAGAAGGACACAAATCTTTGGAATGTCCTGACATAAAAAGAGAAGGTAGAGTAGAACACATTGCTGAAGCACAAAAATATGTGTAAGTAGAAGCAACAGAAGGAGGAAGAAACCTAATGATGAGGAAAATTCTTCTTAAACCATAAAAGTAATAGAGGAACCAGTTGAGAAAACAAGCCTGTTCAAAACTACTTGCAAGTCGAAAGACAGAGTTTGCAAGGTGATCATAGACAGTGGGAGAACTGACAATCTAGTATTCAAAGAGATGGTGGAGAAGTTGGAATTGAAGACCTTCTCAATACATGGTGAAAGGTGTCAATACATCATCCATCAACCTCATGAAACTCGTTTGTGCATTTCTTAAGTCATAGGGCATGACCAACCATTCAAAGATACCTTCTCTAGATTCGAAATTTCTCTTCCATACATTAGTTAGCTCGATGGGAACATGATGGTAGACAAACTTTAGGTCAATATTTATGAATAACATTTCCCCCTTGAGTTGGTCAAGAAGGTCATCAATTCAGGGAATTGGGTAGTAGTTCCTGACTATGATTTTGTTTAATGCTCTGTAATCAATGCAGAGCCACCAGGTCCCATATTTCTTCTCCACAAGTACAATTGGGCTACTGGAAGGGGAGGATATGGGTTTTATGTTCCCATTTATAAGAATATCTTGGATTTGGTGCTTGATTTCGTCATTTTCCATGAGCGAGTGATGATAAAATCATCCATTAGGAAGAGGTGCATTGAGGTTTAGATCAATTGGATGATTGACTTGGAAGTGCATCGGTACCCTGGTGGGTGAGGAGAATGTGTTTATGTACTCTTCCATGATCCCATCCACTTGCTTCTACTACAAGGAGAGGCTCTGTGTAGAGGTCATGAATGTGGTGTTGACCTTCTACTTACTATGAGCATGGATGAAAAATAAGATTAACTTCCCGATATGTGAAATGACCTTACTGCAATTCTTAGTAGAGATTAAAAAAATAATTCTCAACGAAACTACGTCTGGTATCCTATATAATTTTCTACCCAAAGTAATAATAACATTATGGGGTTTAGACTCATATGCAATATGTCACTTCCACAAATATGGTTTTCCTAAGAGAACATCACAAACTTCAAGGGGAGAAATATCACATAATACCTTGTCTTTGAAGGGCTTGATGTCGTAGGGAGGACCACACTATTGATTGACACAAAGATCTCTTCCTTGGAAAATTCAGTCAAGGGTGTAGGGATATGGGTATGGTTTCATCGGCAGGTCCAATTTCTAGATGACCTCTATTGAGATCAGATTCTTCTGACTTCCTCTATAGACAATAAAATGAAGCCAAGCCCCCTTTACCCACATATATGAGTGAAATGTGCATTCCCCTTCCTCTTCTTCTTATATTTCCCCTGGCTGGAATTTGGTGTTAGAGACAATGGCGGTGGGTTCAAAATTGATAATCTGCTTCCCTCATTCTGGATTTGATTCAGAGTTAGAGTATGCGTCTAAATTGTAAGCTTTCATCTTTGCCACGAATGACTTCTTGGAGTGGCATTCTTCGATGTTATGCCAAGGGATTTTATGGTATTCACACCACTTTCTCATGTCCTTCTTTGACTTCTCATTACCCTTCTTGGGTTGTGGCTTGGACTAGTTGTCCTAAGAGTGGCCACATTTTCTCTATCCGTTGTTTTATGGGTTGGGGAAATCTTTTCCATTCTTCAACTGTAAGGGGTTTGTAGAGCCAAAATCTTGAAAACATATCTATAAGCCACACTCAATGATTCTATGTCCAAAAAATCCATTTTTGTTTGAATGTATCTATGCAAAAATCCACAATATTTGAGCACAAGATGTTTTTTTAGTGTCTTTGATACCCAATTTGGTCCACAGGGTATGGAAAATATTGGTGAAATAAGGTACTGTCTGGTCCCTTTCCTAATGTAGTGTTTTCAATCTTGTGTACTGGTCCTCACAGCTTCCAAAAGGGTAGTACTATTCTTTAATGGAATCCCTGAAGGAATCCAATGTGGGTATGACCACAAATATTTCATATTCCACTATGGCCCTTTTCTTAGAGTAAGTATGCCACCAGTCCTTAACATGGGCGATGACCTTGAGGAGTGAAAAATCAATATTTTCCCTATAAAAAAAAATTTGGACCAAAAAGTACCCTTCGAGAAAATTCAACCATTTATCTACAACATTCACATCTACCAGTCCTTCAAATAATGGAATATCAAAATTTACTTGTACATTGAAGTGGGTTTCATGGTCGCTTGATGAATATGCATCTCCTATAGGTATCCACTGAAGGATCTATGCAAAGTTATCCACCATTTTGTTCCTTTGTTGGACAAGGGATTCCTCGAACAAAACTTTAAACAGATCTCCTACTCCATCGTCTTTATTCTCGCCCCCCATAATTTGTTGTGATGATGAATGTGGACGATCAAGTCTTGACTAGTTTGAGTCCCAACTTCTTGTACTCAGATTTTGTTGGGGACATGCACAAAGAAAAATAAATGAACTTCAAATTGTTGTGATACCATTGAATTGAATTTATGAGAGGAAAAAAGTAAATAACATACTAAATACAATAACACAGGTGTTATCACTCCAGGAAACTCTCCTAGGCTGTAAGTCGGAGATGCCTGGTAACTAACTCTTTTTTGGGAAATGTTTTCTCAATATTTGATATGGTTTTTGGGTCAAGATGAATATCTGAATACTTGACTGTGTTTTCAAGACTGTCTAGAGATACAAAATATCACAAGGCCTTCTAGCACCGTGGTCAGACAAGGTTTGATTAAATGGGGGAAAGAAAACAGCTATTGAACTGGATTATGCTTCATACCAACAAACACAATGGGTTTAATAACCAAGAAATAACTTATAATTATGAACTAAGAAAATTAATCAGTGAGATGACAGTCACTACAAATTGAATGAGCATTAACAAAGGACTTCCACTCATAAGATATAAAAGAACAGAGGAGAAAATCTGACACAGAACTGAAGGAATCTTGCAATTTTTTATAAAATAAGAATAGGTCTTTTCATTACAGTGGCAGCATCATAGCACTCAAAATCGAACCCTTGGTCCTTCTTCTATTCTAATATTTATAGCATTACAAAACAGTTCTTTGATCCTAAAAACATGGATCAAATCAACCAAAAATAGCAAGTCAAAATTGGTTGCAAAATAAGTGGGATATTTCCTCAAAATGAGGTCAATCTCAGATCTCTTTGTCTGTTGATTGTTGATGTAGTGTAGACCAGCCTTCCAAGGCTTCATGATGACTTTCAACTAGAGATTAAGTCGAATTGTTGATGTGGCTAGGTGTCATGCTTTCTGTTTTACTTGAAAATGTCCATAACCTTTGAAATAACTTATTTCTTCATAAAATGCCGAAAAAAACTACTAGGATGGACTTGATAATTCATGTGACATTCATTGGAAAAGATCCTGAATCATTTCCTATCAAAAATCCCTGATCTGTGCAAAAATTCATTCAATTCTGGACACACAGGCTTTCGATGGTTGCCTGAGGAGATTTCTGTGTGAGTTATCCACCGAAAGAGCCTATTTTCAGTGGTTAATGAGCGCACTGTGGGCTCGCCTAAACCACAGAAAGTCAATTCTTTGAAGAGTTTCAAAATTGCAAAATTGTCTGTCATGAACCCTTTTTTAACACCGAAACTTTGTTAGCTGCTGTAGTTTTGATTCGAGCAGACCTTCGAACCTTTGCTAACTGTGCAGGGGAATCTGTTACATCTATTATCGTTGTTTCTAGATTGGCCAAAGTGTCCAAACCAGTTTGTTTTCCTTCAGATGCTTCAAACTCCTTTAGTTTGAGTCTCAAAATTTTGAGTTGCCTGTATAATTTCATATTCTCTCTAATCAACTCTCTGTTTCTACCTTTAATTTCATTATGTTTTTCTTTAAGAGTCTGATTCTCTTTGAATAGCTCAGCATTTCTCTCTGTGAGGTCTGTGTTTGCTTTCTTAATTACCCTCTCCAGGACCTCCATCTCATAGATCTCTCTTAGCAGCATGTTGATTTTCTTTGTCTTACCTTTCTTCGGCCTGCTTGAAGAAGGTTCTGCTTCTGATTGCCTGTGTGTTTCAGAAGGCTTTGATGGAGATATCTTGATTTTCAGTTTTACATCCTGTTTGATCTGCAATTTGTCCTGTGTTTTTGCCATCTCCTGCTCTGAATCAGATTCACTATATGGTAAATTGAGTGGGTTTTTTGCTATGACAAGGTTTCTGTCTTCAAGCTTTAATTTCCTCTTGGTTCCTCCCTGCTTGTTGGGTGATGCCTTTATAGAATCCCTGAACATTGAAATCCCTTTCCTCCTCCTGTGACTAGTAGGATCATTCCTGCTTCTAGACTTCTTTGCTTTTATCTCTGGAGGTTTTTCTGTCTGAAACTCATTCCAGAACAAGAAGAAACTCCATTCTATTTGCTTCCTTTGAAGAGCTTCTTTGACAAGGAGGGTAATCAACCCCTGATGGGATATTCTTCTTGTAACTTTAGTGGGCTGAGCCTTTACCTGTTTTTCCATCTTAATAAGGGTCTTATGAAAGAAATAAGGTATGTTTAAGTGTTCTCTGCCTGTGAAGTGGTTCAACAATTTAAAATGGTAGTACATCACCCTGTTATAACGCCCTTCACAGGTTATGTATACCAAAATTGCCTTCAGAAGGGTCTGCCACTTCGGTTCAAGATAGGACATAGGAATATCCTTCTTCCAAGTCAAAGTTTTATGCACTGGCAACAAATATGATCTGAATTCAACAGTTGAGGGTGAAGGGGTTTTAAACCAGCAATCCCCTGTTCTGGACAACCCTGTGTATTCTGCAATAGATGCTTCATCTATAATGAAATCCTCCTTGCCTATCCTAGCAACCCTTCCATCGTATGAGAGGGAAAATGCTTCAACAACTTGTTGATGAAAAGTTATCAATTTTTCACAATATGTGAAAACTCCGACCTGTTTGAAATAATCTGTGACCTCTGGATGTTCTTCAAAATACCACATACCATCCACTTCTGACCTCAATGCAGGACAGACTTTTGACATGACTGAATGCAAACTGTATCTAAAACTGCAGGCAACAAGGTGTTTGGGAAACAGGCGGTTCTATGAACTAGGGATCTAGTCGATAACACTTATGAACAAACTATGAAATCATTTGACAGAGCGTAGAATTGATAAATGCACTAGAATACCGACGCACATTTGAATGATAGTCTGATAGGGAAAGCCGAAACTTCAACTTTTCAGGGGCAATTGTATTTATGAAACTTTTGACAGGAAATAGCTTAGAGACTTACCCGACAACCCGATCAGATTTCCTTGACTCGAAATGTTGGCTGACCTCGGAGACACCATGCCAATCAAGATTTTGAAAACCACGATTTGCTGATAAAATCGCATGCTGGTAGTTATCCTCAGCGATCCTCGGGCTTCATTATAACACATTGGGTTTTAAAATGAATGAATGACCTGTTAATAATGATGAATGTATCTGCCACTGGAAAGGAGGGAAGCTTCGTGCAATCGTATCTGGAGATCACCGCTCTGCGAGGATTTGAAAATGATTATTGCAGTGGATAATACGCAGGTGCTTCGAACCTTTCGGTTGAACCCCACGGATGAGCATCATTTCCCACAACGCGAGATTTCGGCGGTTGTATTCCTCATCATTGCAACGATTTTTGACATCTGGCTCGTGCGAAAGCACGAGCTTTCTTTTTGCCCGCTCAAACATTTTCGGTGGTTGCTTGCCTCTTGCATTGATCACTTATCTGACGAAACCGAACACTTACGGTGGTTAATGAGCACACGGTGGGCTCGCCTAAACCACTGAAACCTGATATTTTGCCATTTTCTTGACCAAACCAAAATCAAAATTGCTTTTGAGCTTATTTTGGAACGACTGAATCCCAAACCTATCTATTGAAATTTTGAAATCAAATTTAAAACTCAACCTATCATCTAAAAATCAAATAAAATCCAATGATTTATTTGGGGAGTTAACACTGGCTCCTATTGGGGATGAACACCTACCTGTGAGGTTTCAAGAACCGTAGAATCAATGCCTTTCCTGAAAAAGAACCTAAAAACTAAACTATCTGCTAGTGTTTCCATTGGGCATGGAGTTATTGAAAAGTAAAAACTAAGACTACCATTACAATGTCTAGGTTCTACAGCCTTAGACGAAATAAAGCTTTAGAAATCGCCCGTTTACCGGGCCACTAAACACTTCCTCACCATCCAGATTCTGCAGAATGAAAGTGTTATTGTTTTGAACCTGAGTAATCATAAAAGGGCCCGTCCACAAGGAATCGAACTTGCCATTCTTGCCTTTCTCCTGTCGAAGAGCATCCCACTTCAGAACCCAGTCACCAATTTGAAAACTGTCCATCTTCGCCTTTCTGTCAAATGTCTTTTTGATCTGCATCTGATGTGCTTATGATCTATCCACTAACTGTTCGCGAGCTTGCTGTAGTTCCACCAAATCCAACATCCTTCTTACCATGTCATTTTGCTCATTCTGCTCTTCCTGAAAGAACTTAGCCACGGGCAACACTAACTGAACCGGAAAGATAGCATCAGTCCCATAAACCAACTTAAATGGGGAAGTTCCTATAGACTTTTTAATGGTTACTCTGTCTGCCCACAGAGAAAATTTCAGTTTGGAATCCCAATTCTTTTTATTATCTTCTAACAGTTTTCTTATGATTTTGATCAAACTCTTATTTGACGATTCAGCCAAGCCATTACCTTGAGGATAGTAGGGAGTAGAGTGTACCAGCTGGATGCCCATCGACTCGCACATGTCTACCAATGCTTCTGATTTAAACACTACTGCGTTATCTGCCACCAGCCTCTTGGGACATCCAAATCTGCTCAGAATATTTTCATAGAGGAACTTCATGACTACCTGGTGTGTAGCATTCCGGGTGGGGATCGCCTCTATCCACTTTGTGAAATAATCAGTGGTTACCAAAATCCACTTGTGCTGAACACTGGATGAAGGATTTATTTCACCGATGAAATCTAAACCCCACTGTTGGAAAGGGCCATTTACCACAATAGGTCTCAGGGGTAAAGATTTCAACTGTTGCTTACCGGTGGTCACAAGATTTGACGAATGCACACACATCTGCAAAAAGGAAAGGCCAATAATATCTGGCCCTCAGGATCTTATGGGCAGTAGTCTTCCAATAATGATGGCCACCACAAACTGCTGAATGAAACTGATGGGTCACTTTGACAGACTCTTCTTTATCTAAACACCTGAGAAGCAGACCAGTAGAGTCCCTCCAGTATAGCAGATTATTACAAATGCAGAATTTGATAGCTCTGAGATTGAGAGCTCGAGCTTGAGTCAAACTGAGTTCAGGAGGAACTTCAAGCTTTTGCAGAAAATGTATGATGCTAGCATACCATTCACAAGAGGACAAGTGTTCTGACACTTGCTGATTGTCCTGATGTTCTTCCACTGCCAACTCTGTCTGAGAATTTTCTGAAATTTCTGCTATAAAATTAATATCCAGCAGCTTATGATTTTCCTCTGCTAAAAGCTTGGCAAGGTCCTGACCTTTGACCAATTTGGTAGGCTTTACTTCAATGTTGAAATCGATCATCTTTGCAATCCATCTCGCCCGCTTTCCGTCAATATCCGGCTGAGTCAAAACATCTTTAACAGAAGAAGAAGGAACATATGCGATGACCTTTGAATGAAGGATATAAATTCTGAATGATTTTAAATCTTTTATGAGAGCATATGCTTGTTTCTCGATCGGGTCATACCTCAGCTCAGCATCCCTGAGTGTCTTGCTGAAGAATGCCACGGGATGATCAAAATTTTCCTCATCTTTCTGGAGCAGGACTGCTGCCACTGTGTCATAGGAGGCAAAGGAAAAGATATAAAAAATCTTACTATAATCTGGGCTGATCAGAATCGGAGACTCGATGATCGCTTGCTTGATATCCTGAAAAGAATTTTTTGCGCTGTCTGTCCATTTTATCTCAGCCCCCTTTTTCAGCATGCAAGTTATGTGTTTGACTAATTCATCAAAATTGGGCACAAACCTTCTGATGAAATTTATCTTACCAAGCAGTGACTGAATGTCCTTCTTTGACCTTGGCAATGACAGCTTTTGAATTGCCTCCACTCGTTCTGGATCAATCATCACACCTTCGGCTGAGACAATATGTCCCAACAGCTTACCCTTTCTTAGAGCAAATTGGTATTTCTTGGGATTCAATGAGATCCCGAACTATCTACATTTTAAGAATACTCTTTTCAGATGTTTCAGATGCTCCTTGTGGCTGATGGAATGTACTGTAATGTCATCAAGGTATATGAGGACGAACTTGTCCTTTTCTCCCACAAATGCTATATCCATGGCCCTTTGGAATGTGGCCCCGATGTTCATTAATCCAAAGGGCATCTTGGAGTACATGAAGGTCCCCCAAGGATTCGTAAACGCAGTCTTCTCCTGATCATCAGGATGGACAACAACCTGATTGTAACTGGAAAAGCCATCAAGAAAAGACATGACCTTTGCCCCTGAAATCCTCTGTAACAAGTGTTCCATCTTAGGAAGAGGATAATTGTCCTTTTTAGAGCATTTCTTTAGATTTCTGAAATCTACACACAATCTGACCTCACCATTCTTCTTCCTTACGATCACCAGGTTGGCAATCCATTTGGAATATCTCAGGGGAACTATGATCTTGGCATCTAGGAGTTTTTTAATTTCTTTCTCAATCACTGGCAACAGAAGAGGACTGATAGGCCTGAGTTTTTGCTTGAAAGGAATAGTGTCTTTTTCAAGAGGTATCTTATGTTGAATAACATCGGGATCATAAGTCTTTAAATCACTATATTTCCAAGCAAACACATCGGAAATTTCCTTCAAAATGCTACAGTAATTTGACCTTTCATCAACAGTCAATTCAGAAGACAAATTAATAAACTTAGGATGGCTTTTACCTCCTATATCATGCTCTTGAATAGCTGGATCTTTCTCCTTTTTGTCTGGCTGGTAAGGGACATTGTTCTGATCAAACAACCTCTCCAATGGCACCAAACCTCGGGGTATATAATTGTTTGGCAACTGAATAATGTCGTGCTTTCCCAGCTTCTTCTTTAGCTCAGGTTCTTGTGATTCTTCTTCATTAAGATTCTGCTAATCAATGTGCAAATTAGAAAACTCATCGACCACTTGGAGAAATCTGTTGAGTTCATCATCATCCTCAAAGACTTTCCAATATTTGACATTATCAGGTAAGGAGGGTCGATATTTTACTTGAATCTCATAGTTGAGCTTAGGGGGCATGGGAGGAATGAATGTGCTGGCTGAAACAACAAGAGAATCAATGAGCTGATTCATATCCCTTGGTATGTATGAGATTTCGAAAATAGAAAAAGAATCACGCAGCTTCCATACCTCGTCTCTGTAAGCTTTTAATCTGACATGCTTAGCTTGAAATGTATTGTTTACCTGCTGTACGATGAGGTCTGCGTCTCCCAATACTTTCAAACCTTTTATCCCCATTTCTTTAGCTGAATTTAACCCCAACAGCAGAGCCTCATACTCTGCTATGTTATTAGTGGTTCTGAAGTCCAGTTTGAAAGACAAAGATATGGCCTCCTTTGAAGGAGAGATCAGAACTACCCCAGCACCTGCTGAGTCTTTAGTGCTGGCCCCATCGAAGTACATAGTCCAGACTGCAATGTTTTCATTTTCAGCATGTTGTTCAATCGGTTTCACTAGCTGCATAGGAGTTGATTGACCATCATCAATATGAAGGATGCATGAACCGAAATCCATATCCACAGCGTAGATAGGATGATTGACGGAATTCTTTCCATCACTGATGATATAAGCAAGATGGTTTTCCCTGTAAAGTCTTTTCGTTTCTCCTCCAAATACTGGAATCGTAGCATAGGACAGATCCATCTATAATGTACCTCCTAGTCTTTTTCCCCATGAACGAGATAAAAGAAGCCCGAACTTAGGTGGAATATCAACAACCACCACGTCCATAACCATGCTCCTCATTGGTAATTGAGCAAGGTTAATGACCATGTTTTTAATGAGACCGAGACATATGACCTTTCTAGAGTCAAAAGAGAAAAGGTCTTGATATGGTTTGGTGACTTCGAGACCAAGCTCATCCATCACAGTCTTACCCATGAGGTTATGTGATGCCCCAGAATCTAGCAAGCAATTGTGAAGGATTTTGTCATGGACATTTAGTGATATGTAAAATGGTGGACAAGAATCGTCACGGTCTTCTATCATGGGACCTATGGTCAGTTTAGGCTGGTCATCTTGTAGGTTCACGAAGTCATCTGATGGAGAGGTCTTAGGCTCAAGAGATTTTAAGATGGTTTCTTTAAAGGTTGCATTCTTCATGAGTTCGGTTAAAGGCATTGGTATCTTCACTTTTTGAATTTCTGATTCAAAATTGAAAGAGAGAGATGGTCTGTCTGAAACCTTTACCTCATTTGGAGGAGCTTTGAGGCTGACCTGTTCCTTGACTGGAGGCTGAATTTGTTTCTTCTGTTGTTTTTCTGGAGGGGGGTTTTGTTTTTCAGGAGCTTGAGGCTGATCGACAGTAACCTCTTTACTTTTCACAGAAGAAGAATCTTCCTTATCCTTCACAGGAGCAACAATGGGTGTTTTTGGGCCAGTCTTCTTAGATCTTAAGTTGTAGCCTTTCCGATCGTCTGTCAGGTAGACATATCCTTCCACACTTGCTTCCTGAATTTGCTGATCCATCAGAGCCTCTTCATAGTCTACCTGTGTCAGAAACGAAGACTCATTCTCATCACCAAAACAGTTTATTTCATCTGCATCTTCAAATTCATCAGGAGGTGGTTGTTGCTCTTCATCTAGCACTGCATTTTGAAAAGGGGTTCTGACCCTCTGATCATCAACTGGATTTCTATCTCTTTGAAGGATTTGAACTTGTGAATTATTCCTCCTGTAAGGAAAAGTATTTGGATTTCTTGGGTCAAAAGTATTTGGCTCTTTTGCCTTTGCTGGTTGCTGATTTTGGACTTTCAATTTCGACATTTCTAATGTAAGACTCTCCAGCATTTTAGCCATTTTTTCCATTTTACTATTTGAAGAAGAGGAGGGCTCAACAGTGGACTTCTTCTTTTCAACCCAATTTTTTCCTTTAAGCTTCTGTGATGCTGTGATGTTAGATTCAACCTCAAGAGAGGCATCTTGCATTAAAGCAAGCGTGGCTGATCATCTTTCTCTGAGGATAAGACAAAACTCTGCATCAAAGGCAGCAGAGAACGCGATCTTTGCTGATGCATCGCTTGGTTTGATCTCTGCAGGGATCTTACCAAACATCTTGTTGAATCTTTTGATAAAGTCTGAGACCGATTCTCCATCTCCTCTCTTCAGATTTCCAAATTCTGAAATGTAATACAACAGGTCTCTTCGTTCTC